>CM022879.1:9210823-9222205 GCA_012654025.1 Pachypsylla venusta | reverse complement strand
CCCAGAAAATCTGCGTAATGTTCCAATGAATACACAATGCAGTGGTGTTCTCTGATACATGATGATCACATTTTTTAAAAAAATGTTATTTGTATTTCACTAAAGTAATATTATTTTCTAGATATTGCGCGGGAGTCACCACAAGCAACCCATCCTACATAACAAATTTAATTACAATCGGTCAATGCTGAGTGACAGACGGACGAACTGTTTTTTTTTTTTAATTTTATGTACCTTGAATTTCTTCCCCTGGTCGATTTCAAAAGTTTATTATTGAAAATATTCACCAAGAAAGCAATTGGTCACACTTTAACTATTTTGTGGTACTGGAAGCTGAAATTCTGTACAAACGCTGTCCTTCCTACAGAAAGAGAATTTTGGAAAAAAAATCCAAACGGATTTCTGATAATTAGAAATTATCTTTGGTCAGGATACCTATTACTTAGATAATTAAGCAATCTTTTTGACATAACTTTAATTCAACAGGTCCTTTGAACAATGCTCCTTCAAATGAATTGGGTAAACATAAACAATGATTTGTTTTGTCCTGAAACATGTGTCCCCATCTGCCAAATGAATCTAGCATCGCTATTCCCCCTCCGCTCAAGTAAAAAAACAAACATTTTTTTTATAGCAAGTATTATTATATTGAGAAATTTCAACACACGCTGGATTTATTGCCACAGGGGACATTGTCAGAACGGAGGGGGGAAACGATGCAATAGAAAGTCGAGAAATATTTAGAAAATGAACCAATTTATGAAAATCTTGCAAGTTTATTAAAAATTTCATTAATTGTTTGTCGCCGTATTTGCGTTACATGTCAGCTTGTCGCGGATACAACATTATATTCTGCTCATATGAATCCTCCCTTTCGGTCAACCCAATTTCAAATATTACTTTTCATCAGGGAAAAACAATAGGTATTACATCCCATTGAATTCACAATAATATTTAAAAACTGATTTTGGTTCATTATTTTCAATAACGAACCTTTGGAATCGTTACGAGAAAAAAAAAATACCCTTCTAAATTTGATATTATATGTAACAAGATACGTAGAATCAAAAACTCAAATGAAAAAGCTGTTTGCCGGTCCCTTTTGGGGTGTAAATCTGCTCCCAAAATTTTCTTTCAGTCTCATATATAGGGTTCCATACTAAAATCCTAATAGGTCAACCATAGTGGTAAAAGTGTCGCTGACACAGACAGGATGAGGGAGCGACGAACGAGCGGTAAAATTGAGACAAAAGTTTTACAAGGCACAATCCTAACTATCAAAAATTTAAAAGTTCTATAAATTTTCAGACAACTTCTATCAATTTCAAATAAATTGTTGTCTAAACTTTTTTTTTTTATCTTTTCGGAAGTTCACTGTACTCCATATCTTTTCAATGATGCTTTCCGATGGATATACATGCTCGTACGAGTATTTTCGGAAAATGAAATCCACCCAGATCTGGACAGGATGTACTAACTGTAATTTATTATTTTTTGCTGATTGAGAGGGGCTAGGGTTTTTACTCATTGAACAAAAAAAAAAACTTCATGTCATACTTGTCTCTATTGATACAATTTTTATTTATAAAAGTCTCCAATGACAGCAAATCTCAATGGAGATTTGAAATAATATAAATGTGACCAACAAAAAATAAAAATATTTTGATTTTTTTTTCTCTGTTTTTTTTAAGAGTTTTCCTTTTGATTGTCATTCTTATTTTGGTAATTGCTAGTTCTAATATGAATTATTTCTATGTCCAAGGAATCTTCAAAATTATCATTTAATGAAAGTCTTTGAACCATTGGCATCTATAATTTCTGATATTTAGGCTATGTTCAGATGACCGCGCGGCACAAGATCTATCTAAATAGTGCATATTGTCTACAAACTTGTATCGAATTGTTCATTCGACCCGAGCGGTCATGTGAGCATAGCCTTAAGAGCTGAAGAGATCGCGTTCGCTCGAATGAGAACCGTCTCCACCATTACCGAATATTTCTCTCTCGCCTTCTAGTTAGAAATCTATGTCCTCACAACTCTTTTAGATTTTTCTCTTTTTTTTAAGTTTTCATCTCTCGCTATTTTCCTTGTCAGACCTTTTGATTGTCATTCTTATTTTGGTAATTGCTAGTTCTAATATGAATTATTTCTATGTCCAAGGAATCTTCAAAATTATTTAATCATATCATTTAATGAAAGTCTTTGAACCATTGGGCATCTATAATTTCTGATATTTAGGCTATGTTCAGATGACCGCGCGGCACAAGATCTATCTAAATAGTGCATATTGTCTACAAACTTGTATCGAATTTTTCATTCGACCCGAGCGGTCATGTGAACATAGCCTTAAGAGCTGAAGAGATCGCGTTCGCTCGAATGAGAATCGTCTCCACCATTACCGAATATTTTTCTCTCGCCTTCTCGATAGAAATCTATGGGACAACTCTTTTAGAAACATTGACACTAAGTAACGCCGCTTTGTACTTGAACTAATCTTTGTTTTTAGTGTAACATTGACACTAAGTAACGCCGCTTTGTACTTGAACTAATCTTTGTTTTTAGTGTAACTTGGCATCCCCACCATTACCGAATATTTTTCTCTCGCCTTCTAGTTAGAAATCTATGTCCTCACAACTCTTTTAGAAACATTGACACTAAGTAACGCCGCTTTGTACTTGAATTAATCTTTGTTTTTAGTGTAACTTGGCATCTACACCATTACCGAATATTTTTCTCTCGCCTTCTAGTTAGAAATCTATAAATCTATGTCCTTACAACTCTTTTAGAAACATTGACACTAAGTAACCCCGCTTTGACCTTGAATTAATCTTCTCTATTTTTAGTGTAATTTGGCATCACCACCACTGCCGAATATTTTTCTCTCGCCTTCTAGTTAGAAATCTATGTCCTCACAGCTCTTTTAGAAACACTGACACTAAGTAAAGCCGCTTTGTACTTGAATTAATCTTCTTTGTTTTTAGTGTAATTTGGCATCACTATTTTAGAATATTTTTCCCTCTCTTTTTTTGGCTAAACGGTTATTTAACATATATTGTTTTTACTCTTTTAATACTGAGTAGAAATTTATGTTTTTCAAGCTTAGTCTTGATTATCTTGCAAATAAAACCGTACCATCTACTGGCAACATAGTATCACATTTAATTCTTCTGAATGATATTGGCTATTGAGCAAATTTTATAGTTTTTTTTCGCAGGTCAGTTACTTCTATAGCGACAGAAAAGATTGTGAATTTTGTAAAAATGCAACAAAGAAACAAAATTGTGAATATTTATTTAAACGTAAATTTCAAAAATAAAATTATTTTGAAAAACTTCGAAGTTGGGGTCAAAATTTGCAACTTACAAAAAATGCAAACTTTTAATTTACAAAATATTTTTTCACTAAAATCCGTGATGAAATTCCTATTGTTGCATCTTAACATTCCTGTCCGTTATCGAGATGATTCGCAAATTTTGAAATCTCTGCGGCTACTAGTGCTATTCACAGTAGTAGAAGAAAACTTGTTAGTGTTGAAAGATAAAATTACTCAAAACCATGCTTATAACAACATCTTAAAGAAAATTGATTGAAAAGAAAATTGAGATAATAGATGCCCTAATTCTACTGAAATATCTTTTTAAATGAAAAAACTGATTCAGTGATCAATCAATCTATGAAATATGACCCATATTGAACGTGGCTCTATGATCACCACACGTAGAAATGAGTAGAAAAAAAAGGAAAGAAAAATGAAAGTAATGGGGTAAAGAAAATGCTATACCTTCACTTGACTACAAAATTATTAAGATGTGAATTAGAGCTGATGTGTTTCGTACTCTCCTGAGCACATCATCAATGCTTCATGTGAGTTTGAAGACTGAAGAATAGTAAATGTCAAAATGGAAGTTCTCCAGCGGTAAAATTAAGAGACATAAACAATTTATCGGAAGTAGAACCCACCCAAACCCTTCCGGAAAAATATATTCTTAAATATTTTTATGATTCTTAAATATTCTGAAAAAAAATCTTCAAGTTTTAACTAATCAGAAATACAAAATGTTTCCACAGTAGAAAGTTGACGAAATCTGGATTTAAAGAAGAACTGAAAGCTATATTATTTTCTTTATTTTAATGATTTTCCTTTTTTTAAATAAATCTCTTCTTAACAAAAAAAAAAACTCCTTCTTCTTCATTTTTGGATTAAAATGTTAAGAAAACTGTTGGGACAAAAGCCCATTTGGACAAAAAAGAAGGGGGGGATTGCCACCTCATTCCTTTTGACAGATTTTTTTTCATCTTAAAAATTAAAATCAACTGAACTGTGTGATTTTTTTTGTGGGAAAGAAATTTTTGTTTCTTATTTTGTATTGAAATGTCGAACTTTGTTTAAGTTTGGATTTATATCCGAAAGACAAACATAACAATATTGAACAATCGATGTATGGATTGTTGAGGGACTTTCATGATCACCCTCTCCTGGTGGACAAAATTTGATCTCTTAATTTAAAAATTAACTAAATTCGTACACAGTAAGTGAATCTCTTTTCATGATTTAATTTGACCAGTATTAAAGAATGTTTTTAATATGGAGTGCTACATTTCCATTGATTTGGTTTTTGGCCTTCAAAGCATTGACTGACAGTAACTTTCAGTCACAATACAAAAGTTTCCCCCGTAATGGTTAATCATAATTTTGCAAGCTATATCTTAAATTAAAAGACTGCTTTTTTAACTTTTTGACCTTGATTTGATGTGTTGTCACCAGTACTGGATTTACCAATAGGCTGGAGCCTTGAGCGGCAGCTTTTAGGAGCGGCAAATTTTGGCCAATTTTTTCATGTATTACAGAAATTAAAATGATTCATATTTATATACCTAACTTTTAGGTTCATACAAAAAATTCAACATATACCTACCATTATAACATGTTTATGAAATATGTTTCACCCCTTATTAGATAATTTTTTACTTTCCTTAGCCTATAGGCAAGTATTGTAATGGGCTGAAATTTCTGATGTCGAGTTTTCCATGCGAAAACATGTTTTGAGGTCCCCAGAGCCCAAATCTCGAGTTTCAACCGTAGATCCGTGTGTGTGTGCCTGGGTGACGGACTGTGAACAAGTTATCTCAATGAACGACGCACCCCACTTGTTTGAAATCGAATATACCGTTGGCGTTTATCGCGTATACTGCCTAGAAGTCGGACCATCGACTATACTAATTACGGTAAAAAGATGAAAGTGCACACATAAAAAAGATAATTATAACATAATTTTATTTGTGAACTGGGGTATCGAATTATAAAGATCGGGAGGGGTGACAAAATTTGAATAGCCTACAGGCGGCAAGTGTGTAAATCCGCCACTGGTTGTCACTCAAATTTTGAGATATTGGGCGGTAACTTGAAATTTGGGATAATTGGGCGTTAAATCTTTTAATAACATGTTAAATATAAGTAAAAAATATTAACTTTCAAATAAATTAAAACAAAACACTTACCAAAACCACTATCTATAATTATTTATGAAGAAACTAGTTTCGAATCATTCGATTCATCATCAGTCTAGTTGAGTGGAAGCACGCGATGAACAATCCTCAGTCAATTTCCATCCTTCGACTCAACTAGACTGATGATGAATCGACTGATTCGAAACTTATAGTTTCTTCATAAATAACTATTAATAGTGGTTTTGGTAAGGGTTTTGTTTTAATTTAATACAATTGTTCGAAACTCGAAATCAGTTTGGAAGTTTCAAATTGTGATGTTTTGTTAATACGGCATACGCGACGTGTCAATATAGGTCCCTAGAAACCCCGTATATGTCTTTTATTTTACTAATGCGAATTCGTGTATGTTTAACGGATGGAGAAAATAAAAATATGTAAACATGGAAACTAAACATAAAAATTGTTATGATGATGTATATTTTACTCCATATAAGATAGGTATTAGTAGATCAATGATGATGTTATATTGTTTGGTGGCCTTCAGCATTATTCTTCACGAGAAGTTCTCTAACATTGTACGTACCCCCTCCAGTACTGTTATTTGTAAAAATAAAAAAACAACAGCATTATTATATTTTTTGTTTTTGTAAAAATATTTTTCGAAATATTAACAAAGTTAAGGTAGGTGCCTAAACAGGGTGTTCGTAGACCTCGCTACTTAAAATGGCCATTCACATTAAATGACCAAAAAACTAATCAACTAATTTTATGAATATAATGAACTAGCATCCCCGGATCGCAGCTTCGCCCGCGCATATTTTAAATGATGTATCATGCTATCTCTCTCGCTCCAATGTATTTCTTATGGGGATTGTTTACTTTTCGCAATCCCTTAAAATTTTGCAAAATCCTTTCTTAGTGCACACTTACATGGTGCTACGAAGGTCCCTGCCAAATTTCAAGTCTGTAGCATTAATAGTTTCGGCTNATGAGAATACCAAATTTCCTCATCAAAACTGAAAATGGCGTTCAAAAGTCATCGCGGTACAATAAAAAAAAAAAAAATCATGGTGAAAAAACTGGACCCGCACTTTATATCCCTTGGATATGTTTGGGAGTTACGCCGAACTTCTAAGTTCAATTGGGGATCTATAAAATATCGGGTCAATTAGCAGACGAATGAACACGCTTTGAAAGTTTTGTGACAGACAGGCGGAGATTGTAGGTTTAGAATTTGGGTAGTGTTTTTATCCTCCGAGTACAGTTAAAACCACCCTTTTAAACAGTTATACAAAGTATTACAGCCTTCCATTAAAACATTGGGTAACATAACTGAATTTCCTTTAATTTTACAAGTACGTGTAAGACATTTAAATTTCCTGAACCTACCTTTTTTATTTCCTAAACCTTCCATTTTTATTTCCTAAACCTCGCTCTTTTTTATTTGATTAAAATGTGTAATTGTGCCGATGACCTATTTTACAAACAACGTTCAGACGGCAAATATGAAACGTGAAAGAATGCTCAGAAATCCTCTTACCTCCCTTCTGAACAGTCTGTCAATAGTATTTTAATTTCTTCCGGCCTTTCAATCCAACATTTAACAAGTCATATTCTGTAAACGTTGTCAATATGCCATAAGGCTGAACAACAATAATTATGCGGCGTTTGTGAAGGGTTGGGTCAGTGGGCCATACCTTATCCTGTCAGAGAAAGTAATGATTGATCATACTTATTTTCCGCATAATGGTGTGTTTCCAAGCGGTTGAATTTAAAGTTTTTGAGTACGTGGCAACGGGAGAAATAAATTCTCAGGGTGTAAACTCATGATTACTAGTCTTGTAATTTATACTACTAGTCTGGTAATTTACTGTGATACAGGCCAAGGGTGATATTTTTTTTTGCGATCCAGGTTTTTTACATTTCATATGAAATCCCATGGCCTGTAAACGACATTTTCTCATGTGAAAAATTTTCACACTAGTGGTCAAATTTATATTGCCTATTGCAAACCGCTACATATTAACAGCATATTCTGAGATAAGTTTAGATTTCCTTTCTATCTTTTTTTACAAAAATATTTGCCATAAATAGTTTCACGAAAAGAATAAGAAAGAAAACCCAGTCTGAATGAAGTTGCAAATTAAAGTTAGGATGAATAAAACGAGTGCAAGGGAATAAAGTATATTGCAGACAATTGAGAGCAAGTAAAATGATATAGTACTCCACCTCCTTATGGAAAAACATATGCACAAGACAGAAGAAAGTAGAGGAAAACTCTTTGGGAAAAAATAAACATTTTTAAAACAAATAGAAGGAAATTTATGCATGAAAAATAGATGTTACAATATAGAATAGATGCTACAACAATTTGGAAATACAAATTTCAAGTTAACTATAATAATAAGTGAGTACATGAATCATGCTACTACTCAAATACAATACAAAAGAAACAAAAAATGAAATGTCTCAAATACTAAGAACTAACAATGCCAAGATAAAGGTTAAACTCTCAAATGATGAAAAAAAATTGACTTTATGTTGTACAATTTTAATATATTATTAGATACTCGTATTTTGCATTTTACTCCTTTATAAAAAAATATAAATCTCACAAGGATTAACTTACGAGTATTCTTAAAGCCTAACGTTTATATAAAAGTTACAAAAAAAAAAATGAGAAAGAAAAACTGATACCTATCTGAATATAAAAAATTTGAGGGAGGGGGTAGGTATTATTTTTTGTTTGTCGTCAAGATTCCAAAGTTTCATTATTGAAAATAATAAACCGAAAAAATAACAAAAAAACAAAACAAGTTCACAAGCAAAACAAATAGATAAAATAATAGACAACATACTCCGATAATTAATGTACCTATAAAACAATTGCGGTAGGTTCTCTGATGATCAATTTTTTTGCTAATTTAAACCTTTCAAAATCCGAAGGGATTGTTTTAGATCCTTGGTTTTGGCATACACGAATACTCTTTTCCTTATAATGTTGTACACCACCCACCAAAGACCTCACTGATCCAATGTGTTGAACAATTTTATAGTGTTTCCCCAAAAAGCTAAACAAATTTAAATAGGTATCTTATTGATGACCAAGCTATAGTCCGCCGGTTTGGCGAATTGAATGGTTGAAATTGACCGAACAAGGACGGATTGCAATACAAGTACAATTGCACACCAGTGCACAATTCACCAATATGAAGCGTAAAGCTTCCTATAGAGGAATATGTCTATTTAAACAAGGCGTCGCCTGTAGAGATCGATGATAACCTCATCGGGTTCAGAATCCTAAAAATGAATTCGCGAATTTGAAATCGAACGAAATAAAAGTTTTCATACACAGAGCTACAAGAAGACATAAAATATAAAGTACAGAACTTAAATGGAGGCACAAAAACTGCGAGAAGGAATTTAGATGTAAATTTTTTTTTCTGGATTAACTCCAATAGACTATGATTTATTTATTTTTAATCTACGTGAACTTTGAATTCCCCCCCCCTTCAATTCTAATGCCTGTAATTTTACACCCGAATGGCATCATGATATTTATATGCCTGTATGGGTGCCATCATCCCATTCAATTGTTCACGATAGGTTGTAACACAAAATACTTTTCACACTGTACAATTCTCAGTTTCATTTGTGGTCGGTTTTAGCTGGAATGCCACTGCACTTAATATTCTTTTTATCTCATTTGATTCTGTAGGAACATCGGAGCTTGCAACGTTTTGCAGCGCTTCGCATTGCTGGCCAGCCAATCAAAATTAAGATGTGGGATCTTAGCCTTAGAGCCATGGATCTACTTTTCCAAAGCCCTCAAATTAACGTGCAGTGTAACGCCTCTCTTCAAACTTATCTAATTATCCATCCATCTTAATTTTGATTTACTCCTTTTTCTTTTTCCCGTCATTCGCAAAGTCTCCTCTTCCTTCCCAATATAATTCTTATCAACTTTCGGCGATATGCCCAGGAGACTATACAACAATTATTAAGAGATTTCCCCTTCTTAAATTCTACAATAATTAGAACACAGTTCTAATATTTGAATGAAGTTATAGAAATAATTTATAGGTTGTGATGAAATTATAAAGTTCCTTTTTGAATTCTGAAGTATTTCTCGTGAATAAGTTCCCGTCAAGTAAATTACTAGTTTGAATTTACTCCTATAAATTTAACATATTTACTTCCGTATCCTTGAGAAATCGACTCTTTTTGTCAATAAAAGTCACTTCCGGGGGTTGAACCTGGATCTCACCATAACCATTCAATTAGCCATGGCCCTTTTCCTATCCCTAGAGCAAAATTAAAAATTTCAAAGTTTATCAAAATTTCGGGGGGNTCTACATCTAAATACCTATACATACCTTGAAAATATCAAATTGTGAGGGGGTGTATTTTTTTCGTGAAGATTCCAAAGGTTCATTATTGAAAATAATAAAACAATATACAGAGAATATTTTTATTTATTAATTAATGTTTGTAAGGTAAATTAGTGGTAACTAGTGGTTCTATAAACTGTAGATCTCACTCGGTGAAAATGGCCACCACGAGGCACCGGCAGCATCAATTGGACCCTAAAACTAATCAGCTAATTTCATGAACGGAATTAATGTCTCTCGAAATAATCAGTATCGGACAATGCGTTCGAGAGTTATTGTGTAACAGACAGAAAAACAGACTTGGTGTTAAAACTAGATCCCGCTTCATTCTATAAAGAAACCACACGAGTACTTACCAGGTTATAGACCTAGCAGCCCAGTTGGTAAGAGTGCGGATTCGTAACTATTAGGAGGCTGCTGGTTCGAATTTAAGTGAAGACAAAGCATTACTTCAATGTAAATAAATTCCTTCCTACCTATGTAACCACATAACCAGGTCAGCCACACACAAAAAACAGGAAACACGCGTTTTATTTACTCATGTAATAATATCAAATAATGCACATTAGTACCTAAGTGTATTTTAAATATGAAAATATTTATATGTAAAGGAGAGGTATTTTATATATAAAGGAGAATTTCATAAATGTGAAGAAAATTTCAATTTTCTTGAAATGAAAGTATGTATTTATATTTTTTTAAATATTTTGTAACAAGGGCGCAACCTTATAACTATTCTTCTTCTCCCTTAACTTTACCCTTCCCAATTATATTTGGGGTCGCCTTCGCTTTCCTTAATTCTAACATGCCACAATCTTTTGTTCTTTGCCTACTCTATTTAGCTGTACCCTTTCCTGGCATGGGATCCTTCGCTTGCTTCTTACAGTATCTATAGAAGCTCACATTTCGCTGATCTCTCATCATTGGTTTGATGCAGAGTCGGCTGGATGCCCTTCCTAAAACCAAACCTATTGAATTTACACGGGCCGAGGACGTCTCCTAATGAAGGGCTTGCTCCCCTCGCTGGCTACATTGAAATCTTATAACAGTTTAACTAAATAGTAAAACAATATATTATTATATACGTATTTTACTTTAATTGTATCTTAATTTGTTTAGGGTATTTGGGTTCTGCCAGTTTGACCCGAAAAAAGTTTCTCTTCACCGAATAAATAAAAAATATCTAGAATTATTATGGACTCGAAGATAGTGTGTACCAAATTTTCGTCTTTAAGTTTAAATTGTTTATTTTTTTCTTGTTTTCAGGAAACATCAGAACTTCAACAATTTTGGATGTGGAAACTAAGAGCCACTACTGGCTAACGGTGTTTGCTCAGGATCATGGCGTCGTACCTCTTCATTCAAGAGCTGATGTAAGTAAATGTTTCTAATCTATTAATATTAATTAAACCAAGCACACCAATATTATTTGATATACTACTTAGTGGTATTGAGTTTCGAATGAGGACAATTTACAGCCCGTCAGGACTTATAGGTATACCTTCCTGCATACGTAGTATATCCAAAAGACGAAAAAAACTC
>CM022879.1:9192876-9210723 GCA_012654025.1 Pachypsylla venusta | reverse complement strand
AATTTTCGTTCACTGTCATAAAATTCCAAATAAAACTTTAGTATGGAACCCTATATGTGACTGGCAGTGATGAAAAGTTTCGGCGCACAAATAGACCTCAAATGGAACCCCAATGAATTTTTGAGCAAGTATGAAGTCCTGTTAATTCTCCATGGCAGTGTTAATTCGCACTGTCATGGACACATGCGACTTTTGGCTATCATTTAGAAAACCTAATTCTTGACATACTCGTAGTTATCAAATGTATTCTTTTTTACAAATTTCAAAGGATTTAAAAAGTTTCAAAACATGCATTTGTGCATGTAGGTTATGTGGCCTTGATAAATAAACATTACGAATGCATATGACTGCAATATAATGAAAATAAATATAACATCTAATATGTAAAAATATTTTTATTTAAAAATAAAAAAACACAGAATACAGTTCAAACAGTTTGCATTTTGTGTTAGTATCTGAATATTACCAGATTCTATTTCAGATAGTTAGCAGGTATTATATGGGCTATCTTTATTTAGTTAATACAGGGTCCAATAGCGATACCGTATTTTTGTCTACCGTATTTTAGGCCAGTAGACGTCTTCCTGGTAGAGCGTGAATCACACTTTACTGTCATTTAGGAAGGTTTGAATCTTATTCAGATCGCAGATTTGTGAAAGGTTTTTTCGTTCAGAATATTTTTCTTTGAACTTTTCTGTCAAGGTATCCAACAAGGCTATACGTTATGCGTACTGTCTTCAAGTAGAAAATGAAATCACCTACTTGCCCGCAAAACGGAACATCCTTCGCCCTATTCGGGTAGGGTTCGCCCTTGGATGTCCACTGTTTTTATATTTCTTTAGTCTCTGGTGTTTACTGGAGGATCCATGTCTCATCAAAAGTCACAATTTGACGGTAGAATTCCACTGGATTTTTGGTCTGGTGTGGACAAACGTAGCATTCATCTTCCTCATACTCAACTCTTTCAGATGTCGCGCACCGCTTTTTATTTTATTTTCTAAAACAAGGCCGGGAGACTTTTCATAATTTCCGTCGTCGCTACCACTGGGCGCTCGATTGAGTAAGTACAGCTCGAATGACCCTTTTTAAATTTCGCTACCCACTAACACACTATTGTCTTCGAAGGAGCAGAGTCTCTCCATCTTGTAATCAAGTGGGTTTTGATTTCAATGGCTGTCTTGCCTTCTGAACGAAAGAAAACTTTTCACGG
Source organism: Pachypsylla venusta (assembly GCA_012654025.1). Taxonomy (NCBI): domain Eukaryota; kingdom Metazoa; phylum Arthropoda; class Insecta; order Hemiptera; family Aphalaridae; genus Pachypsylla; species Pachypsylla venusta. The sequence continues at coordinate 9,209,513 of CM022879.1, read as the reverse complement.
CATGCATCTCAAATGTATCCGTTAGTGAAAAAAAACTTTGAAATGTCGCCTGAGAATGATTGCTAAAGTCATCCTCGAACAATAGATTGCATAAGGCAAGAAATTATTTGTCTAAAATTCCCGAGTCCAGCACGAACTTCTGAAACAATTAACGAACTTATCAAACGGCCCTCGTAAACATTACACCACCCTGTTAATTTCCCATCACTTATCAAGTTCCCAAGTTAACGAACTTATCGCACGGCCCTTGTAAACATCACACCACCCTGTATGTTAAAAAAAATGTCCTGCACAGATTTGGACATTATTTTTCATGCATAAATTCAACGAATTAAATAAATAAAATACTACCTAGGTATTCACTATTTATTCAAAAGCTTCCATTGCGAATACTGATATTCATTTTGTTAATGAGCCAGTTTGTCCTGTGATGCTCGCGTCTAAAAACATCAGAGCCACATGCTCTGATGTTTGTGTATTTGATTAATTACTTATTTCTTTGAAAATAAAATGCATAAAATTCCTAAAGAAAGTTTAGAGAAACGTATACATTAAAATACATTAAAGTTCCGTGATTTTGGTTCCAAGAGACGTACATAAAGTTCTTTGATACAAGCTATAGAGCCCTTTTGGTTTCCTAAGTCCTAACTTAGCTCGAGGCCTAATTTTTAGAGGGAAAATAGTATAGAATATAGAATGGGACAAAAGTAATGACCCCATTGGTTTCTCTTTCATTTTTTGNTTTTATTGTAATGTGTCAACAACCACAAAGGTTGTTGAACACAATAAACAAGTAATAATAATAATAATGATTTTTCTAAGATCATAATGAATGTTTTTCTAAGATCATTATGAACGATTTTTCTAAGATCATAATGAACGATTTTTTTAAAGGCTTTTATTTAACTTGCTTTGTTTAAGATCATAATGAACGGTTTTTCCAAGATCGTAATGAACGATTTTTCTAAGATCATAATGAAAAATTGTCACAATTATTCCTCGTTCTTGTGGAATGCATTGTTCCATAATTTTGCCATAGAAATTCTACAAGTGTTTGGATCAGAAATTGTAAACTAAAAATGAAGTAAATTTCAAAATTTACAAAATCATCCACGTGAAGTTCACGTGGGTGTTTGCCAAATTGCCCCCCACATGATTCAAATATGAATGTTCCTAGCATCGCAAAATATTCAAATTGTCCCCACATGATTCAAATATGAATGTTCCTAGCATCGCAAAATATTCAAATTGCCCCCACATGATTCAAATATGAAGTTCCCTAACATCGCAAAATATTCAAATTGCCCCCCACATGATTCAAATATAAAGTTCCTAACATCGCAAAATGTTCAAATTGCCCCCACATGATTCACATATGAAGTTCCCCAAACTCAGTAATTTTACCTCCTGATGTGTACCTACTTAAACATCAGTACTTAGTGATCGATGGCACATGGCACATAACACCACGAAACATAATAAATGGGATTTTGTGTAAAGACGGATAGAGACTTACAAATTTGGGGGAAAGCTTATAATTTAAAAAGAAAATAAAGTTCTCAGGAAGCTTGATTTATAGATACCGCTGGCGCTCACTGCTTTGCTAGGAAGTAACTTTGTTTTGATGTACTGCGGTGCATTATTTACATGCTGCTTCCTCTTTTGAACATCTACCTGCCCCAGCCTCTTTGAGTATTTTTCAATTTAAAATAAAAAGTTTCTTTTTAGGCAAATAAGAAGGATTTCTCTTCCCAGAAATGAACTTATAAATATTTAATTTTTGTGAGAGAATCAGCCCATTTGATATTGAAATGAGGGCTGGTGGGTAGGGGAGGCCGTAAGGCTACAGAGGCCAATTAAAAAAAGATATTGAAATTATTTTTCTTTGTACTCGCCGTACTTAGTTTCCATATTTGGAACAAAGCCCACCGGAACCGGGACACACACACACACATATCACGAGCGTATACGATGAATTTTCAATGTTTAACGGTTACAATAAAAAGGGGACTTTAAAAGACACTTATCCCACATTTGAGTGAGTTAATACCACGATTACTCTCGAACGTCGCGTCCTGCCCGATTTTTATGAAACTTGGTATTATGAAACTTGGTAAATTTGTATTATTTGGTTCATAGAATTGACTGATTAGTTTGGTTTCTGTTGAGTAGGTATACAATTCACAAAACTACTACGTACGGTGGTGAAGTTTTTACTATAAAAGAGAGAAAAAATTTTTACTATAAAAGAGAGAGAAAATAAAAATAACAAATTTGAAACCAAGAGACCACAATGATCGCTTGGTGTGTTAGCTCTTTAGCCTTATACTGTCTCCGTCTGCCTCAATTCGGAAAAAATCAAATTTCATAATTTATGTAGGGTTCCAGACTATAATTTCTTGGAGGGGGGGCTGCATACAATTATAGTTACCTTGACGGAGGGCTACCTACACTCTTTTTTTGCTTCACTGCTTTCTAACATTGGAGGTTTTACANGGACGTTGCTTAACTACAGCGAACTAGTTTATTCAACGTGCCATAGACGCTGGCTATGGATACACTCTGTAGGGGTGAGCTAACCAATTCATAATTTCTTTTGATTTCAGGTGTATATCAAGGTGGATAATGTCAATGACAATGTGCCCATGACCCTCAACCCAGTGTATTATGCCCATGTTGAAGAAAACCAAGGGGGCATTGTCCCAATCGTACAGCTTGCTGCTAGTGACAGTGACCTAGAACCAAATCAAAGAATATCTTATAGGATCACGTCAGGAAACCCGGAAAGCTTTTTTAATATTGATATTGGATCTNTGGGCGCTCTACTGCAATGCAATCTTCCTGGTACATGCTGTATATTTTCAAAATATCCCTTGCACACGTTTACTGCCGGATAATGGGCGCTCTACTGCAATGCAATCTTCCTGGTACATGCTGTATATTTTCAAAATATCCCTTGCACACGTTTACTGCCGGATAATGGGCGCTCTACTGCAATGCAATCTTCCTGGTACATGCTGTATATTTTCAAAATATCCCTTGCACACGTTTACTGCCGGATAATGGGCGCTCTACTGCAATGCAATCTTCCTGGTACATGCTGTATATTTTCAAAATATCCCTTGCACACGTTTACTGCCGGATAATGGGCGCTCTACTGCAATGCAATCTTCCTGGTACATGCTGTATATTTTCAAAATATCCCTTGCACACGTTTACTGCCGGATAATGGGCGCTCTACTGCAATGCAATCTTCCTGGTACATCCTGTATATTTTCAAAATATCCCTTGCACACGTTTACTGCCGGATAATGGGCGCTCTACTGCAATGCAATCTTCCTGGTACATGCTGTATAACTGCTCGTCAGATTATTGCTTTGCATCTCTATATGTATATAAAAAGGAAAATAAAATAATTGTGCAAGAAAATTTTCTGAGGTGGAAATTTTTGAGTGAGAACGTGCCTTGTATATGATGAAGCTATCTTGTATAACCTTTGTGAAAATTATACATCTGTCTGTCTGTCTGGAAAATATGTGCTTGGCCAACTGGAAGCTCAAGTTTTTCCTTCTGGTGGCGACTATGAAAACAACAACAAAAAGAAGAAGTAGAAAAATCTTGTTTTCTTTTTCATTTTTGCGGCTTTTGACCACTATTATTATTCATTACTTTTCACTTTTTTCATTATGATTTTTCACATTTTTTGTGGTTTTTTCTCCCTTTTTTTTACCTCTTCTTGTCTTTTCTCTTTCCAGTAAACACCTTTTTTTTATTAAAAGAAAGAAAAGGCAAACGTTCTACTAAAAACAGTATAATGCAAATTTATTCTTGTTATTTCTGTAGGAAAAATTATCAAACATTCAATTTGAAAGCTTTTTACTTTCTTTTTGAAGATGGTAATCATACAATACTTTTAAAGCACATATTTTCCTCATTTCTTTTGTGTTGAGCGTTTTCAAAAGCATTCGCTAAATTATACAAATACTTTAGTATACTAGATCAGACGTTTTCAAACCGTGGGGCGCGCCCCCTTGGGGGGGGGCGTGAAGGCAAGTCAAGGGGGGANCAATTGTTAAGTAAAAATATAACCGATCTAAGTAGTTAATAAAGCAGGGTTCGTGCTTGGTAATGACGGATTTTTCTTAGTTTAAAATTAATTATTTCTCACAGGGTTACTTTTTTCACGTTAACATAAATAAAAATAGGGGGGGGGGGGCATATTTTTTTCGTGACGATTCCAAAGTTTCATTATTGAAAATAATAAACCAAAGTGATTTTATAATATACTAGCTGTTTCGCCCGTAATTCGCGAAGGTATTGCTATTTTTTACGATTTTTTATTTATTTTTTGGTTTTTCAAGGACAAATGATATGGGGGGGGGGGNGGGGGGGGGGGGGGTCATGTGTTCTTGTACATTTCTTGGTTTTGTTTGATCAGGGGTCTTATAGACATGGTTATTCTGGGTGGTGTGATTTTTTTCTAAAGTTTATACTACCCGATTCCAGATTCGAACTCAAACCATGTCCTTGAGTTTATCGAGTTAGTGCTCACGGAGGTGGAATCCTTCATAGCACCTGGCAACGGAAGCCCCAGAAAGTGGAGAACCCGAACCCAGGATTAGGACGAATATAAGCAGAGTGCCCATAGACAGTGTGGGAATGACGTACACCACTCAGATGGAAGAAGAAAGCGCCCGCGCAAGACGGGCGTCCTATCCTCCGATTAAATGTTGCAGATCGACCCACTAAACCACCTGCTTATGGTATCTATAAAAAAAGTTCATCAAGAGCAGGCGGTTTATTAATACGGTAGCAAGAGACCGACAGGGCTTGTTTTGGAACAGGCAACCATTACCTCAGATTTGGTACACGCAGATTTTTGATTTACACAGTAAGATATGTTCAAAACTTTTATTTTTTTCTCTAGGCCTCATCAGTACTACGGGTAGAAAGCTAGATCGAGAAAATCAATCTGAACATGTTCTGGAAGTCACGGTTACCGATGATGGATCTCCTAGTCTGTCATCAACAACCAGAGTGATCATCAGCATAGATGATGTAAACGACAACGCGCCGGAATTTGAGCAAATGTTTTATCACATCAGTATCCCGGAGACGCGTCATCAAGAGCAGCCATTGTCCCAGGTAAGTTGAGCAATTTTCCAGAGCGGCTAAATCAATGTTGCTTTTCTAACAGGATCCTGGGTTATAATTCGGAGAGTTTCCCCACTTTCTGCTATATTCATTATGTTTCTACCGCAATTTATTGTTTTAGGTATAGTAATTATCAGAGCATGGTGTCCCTTCTATTATTTGAATCGTTCCAAAGAGAAAGGGCCAAAAAGTCCCGATTTTGTGACTGACTTTGGACCAATTTATTTTTATTCATAACCATCAATTTTTCCTTTTTCATTTTTTCTTTGCATCTTCCATTTATATTGCAGTCCTTGAAAATTTTAATTTCATTCTTAATATTGGAATAAAAATAATACAGTATGCACCAGAAGCCCTAGTCCAATTTTTCCAATTCTGATTTGATCCTATAGGGATAGAAAAGTGGCCATTGGATTGGTGATTGTAAAATCTAGGTTTGATGCCCGGAAATGGCACCAACTTTATGTTTTAATATAAAAGTTGGAATAAAATAAGGACTAACGTTCATTTACATTTTTTGAAAAAAAAAAAAATCAGTGGCGGATATAGACGGTTCTGAAATTTAATTTTGTTACACCCTGTATAAAGGCGCCAGTTTCCAGCTACGATGTAAAAGTTCAATCATTGTGTTCCAAAAAAGGTTACTCGACGAGACTGACAAAGTCAAATCTCATTTTTCTTCAGAAGGTTAAAATCTGGCCTAAACGGTCTGTAAGTTTATGATTTAGTAGAAATAGTAGAAAGTAAATTAAATATGCAAATATTTTAGCAAAAATTAAACTTCTCTTTTCTTTCACATTAGGGTTAGAGGAATGAGAAATTTTCAATACAATTACATAGTAAATAACTCGCATTCTGAACCTACACAGGCCATCGTCCATGTCACGTTGAATACACGAGTTCCCGTTGGATCACTGAAGTTAAGCAACTTCCAGCGAGGTTGGACCATGTAGTTGTTCACGTGGGTTCGCGCCCTCGTGATGATCGTTATTTTTGCGGCCCAACGCAGGCTGGGTGAGGCTGGTTTGCAAGTTTCCAGTGAATGGAGGGTAAAACCCCCGTCTCGAATGATCAATAGATGTTAAAGAGACGTTAAACAAAAAAAAAAATACTACAGTATTTGTATTCAAAATGTCTCATTCCTCTGGCACCCCCGCAAAGTTTTTTTTGTGTGACTCTGAACAAGTAGGATATTTGCCATTATTTTCAAAATCAGGCGGTACGTTGGATAAACATACCTAAAAGAAAGGGCATGTCCTGCCAAAGCCCTGGAATCTTAAAAGTGTTTTCATCATTCACATTTCTTGTCCTTATATATCTGAAGATACGAAATAAGACTCCTGTTCTGTCCTATTGAAAAATACAAATAGCAATGAGTATTATGCGACCGTTGCGAACGGGTTTCCTCCATTATTTAATTACCGCAGGGGATATTATTTCCACCCAATAGTCAAAGCTTGAAAAGCAATTTTTTTTTTTTACTTTACAGTACTTTATTTATTTACTCTAAAATTGTTTCCAACAGATTTCTAAATTATTTTCTTTTATATCTTTTCTTTTTTACGTCCTTTTTTTATTTCTTTTAGAGAATGAATGACTTTTTGTTAATATTAAAAAAATTCAAAAAGATAATTAATTGCTGTGAGTTTAGAGAGTTTTTTTTTCAGCCCACGTCTATTGCCCGTTGAATACATGTACCGATCCTCGTTAGATCAATGACGCTAGGCAACGTCCAGAGAGGTTTTCCTTGCTGGCTGATCACGAAGATTCACGCCCTCGTGATTTATTTCTTGCCCAACCCAAGCTGGATGAGATGGAGTGTAAATCTCCGTCTCGACGGCCTGAACCTAGGTGGACGCCCTCCATGTAAGATCTCGCTGGACGTTCCTTATCAGTCCTGAGTTTAGTATTCTACTGTTCGTAATCAGTGTAATTACTCTAAATCTTAATATGTTACTGTCTCTTATGAAGTTAAGCTTTTTCTTCTTCTTCTACAAGTCCTTTCAGCTACGTATTTTGCTACCCTATTTTTAAAATGAGTTTTCCTGCAATCAACAACAGCTATGTTAAATTACAACCCTTAAATAATAGTTTTAACCATGTTATTACCAAAAGTAAACACCCTCTATGCACAATTGAACACCGACAGTGTACCACAAATTGAAGGCTACAACAGGAACAAAAATATGTTCTATTTTCTAGCTTGCTTTCCGCTTTAAAAACATAATTTTCTTTTAAAGAAAATAATCTTGGCACAGATCAGGATTATAAATATAAAGGAAAAAAGAAGAAGCGAAGCAGTTCTGTGCCCATAAATAATTTTAAATATTTCTCGTAACCTAACACTCTACTTCTCCAACTTAAGCTGTTATAATGTATATATTACCCCGAGAACAATTTTTTCCCTTTTCTTTAATAAGAAGGTAAAAAGCACACTTTTAATGCGTTCGGATGCGACAAAAAATATTTGAAAAAAAAAAAAAACTTCTGTAAAATGCAAATCCTTTTGTGAAAGGGGTTTTCCAATTTGCTATTGGGTCATGTTATGTGTACTCTCCTGAAAACAATTGAGAATCTATGGTAATAGCGACAAATGCTAGCATTTTGCGTTTGTTTGTTCGTTTGGCTCACAGCATACTGAATTTGGAATGATTATAAAAATACCTTGTAATGCTATAATGCCCACTAAAAATCATAGTTGTATTATCAAATAATAGGGTGTCCAAGTTATTGTTGACAATACTTAAGAGGCTTATTTTTGATGTCAATACATAAAAAAAATGTTTTCATAAACTTTTTAATAAAAACTCAGTTTTCGAGTTATTCGCATTTTTCATATTTTTTTATATGTGTATAGCTTACGTCAGAAATACGAGTATGTCTATAACGCTCTTAAACTTTATTTTCTTGAAAATTTGAAGATTCTTTTTTTAGAACATATTGAATTTTTCTGTTTTGATAAAATTACTTTGATAGCCGGAAAGTTTGAATTAATTCTTAATTTTTGAGCTAACATGTAAATAGTGTTAGCTCTAGTTTTATTTTTTATTAATGATACTGGCAAGAGTAGGTATATCACATTTTCCGATAATTTCTCTGATGATCTACTCGATCAACCTAACTCTGATGAGAACAAAACTAGTCTGTTTTAATTAATATCTTGATAATTTTTATTTTATCTGCTTTGATAATTTGACAGAAAGCACAAAACATTTAATATTTTGAATAAAAAAAGAAGATATTAACATTAGATCTGTAATATTTTTGTACAATATGACTTCGTCTATATCTTCATTCAAATCTGTGTAACACTCAATCAATGGTCCCTCGTGTGCTTCTCGCTTGAATGTTCCAATTTGTGAGCTACATTTCTGGTTATGCTCCTATTAGTTAGGCTACATTAACTTTCATAGCTTTCTTTAAGTAATTCTTTTTTCATACGAGAAGGCATTAATTTTCTTTTCTTTTTTCTAATAGCCCAGTCAAATTAGATGAAAAAAGGGCCGAGCCGAGCATAGAATAAACTATTAAAAAGCGGAAAATGATTTTATTTCATATTGGGCATCCCGAATAATAATAATAATCTAAGTTTGCTACGGTTTCTGAGGTGAGCTAAATTTTTTAGCGGCCAAGAGCCGCTTAATTTTGCAATTTTAGTTTTTGGCGACTAACGGTCGAACGATGAAAAAAAATTGTCCTATTCAAATTTAATGAGAAATGAATTTGACGTCGAATTACATATTTATAAACGTTAAATTCGGTTCAGCGGTTTGTTCAGAAAGGGAAGTCCAAAATAGGCTATTTTTTACACTTTTTCAGAAAAGTGTATTATACTTCAATTTAAACGGCTGTAATCCAAAGTCGGTTATTCCAAATGAAAAATGATATTTAATTAAACTTGTTAGAAATCAAATTTCACGTTCGGAACATACCCACTTTCAAAATTTGACTGGGCTATAACGGCCTAAAAGAGAAATTTTTATAAGACTTTTATTTTATTAGTAAAATTTAATTGTTTCTCTGTTGCTCGACTTGATAATGTGTTTCATAATTATTATTTTTATTTCCGATGTTTACAAGTTCTCTACCATTTTTGTGAATATACTCGTACTTAAAGTTTTAATGCTGTTTGTTTTTAGTGATTTCATGCAGGTTATTTTTTATGAAAGTAATTTCTTTTCTATTCGATTACAACAGAACTGGATCCCACCTAGTTTTTATCATTCTGTGCCCCTCTGCCTAACCCCCTTTTATATTATTGCACTGGAAAAAAAATCTTATCTTCTCCTTTTTCTTTAACTTCACCTTTTCCCAATTCTATATGTGGTCGTCGTTAGCTTTCTTAATTCTACATTACCCCAACCATCTGTTTAGTGCCCACTCTACCTAACTGTAACCTTTCCGGGTAAGGCAAGTTTGTTTCAAGAAAAGTTTTCTAAAGGCTGAATCCCCTTTCTAACACCAAACCGTCTATTTTTACACGGGTTTAGGACCGTCTCTTATTGAAGCTGGCATGCTCTTCTTGGTGGCTACATGGGGGAAAAAAATATTAAGAATTTGCATTGTATCCGATGTTGTCATCTTTAAATTTGTACCAAAAGAACGCATCAGTAGAGTTAATGGAGCTGTACTATTTAGAATACACTTCACATTACTTACAGGATATCAATTGTTTCGGCACTCTTGATGTAGACCACCAAGCTGTCCTAGACAGCTGGTGGGGTTGGTTCGGGATGTCGAAAACCGAACGAAGGGTAATATTGTTTTGGCTTACCTATGGTTGATGCTTGAGGTTTTAAATATATATTTACAAATGAGGACCCCTACTGATGAGGATAGGAGTAGATAAAGGAATGGGATCAGTAAGAATCAATTAATTAATAATAATATTATATACAATAGATCACAATTAAAAAATGAAGAAATAATGTTGTCACTACTTGTGACTTATTTTGCCACTAGTTGTGGTTAAATAATAAAAGTTCAATATATTTTATTACTCGACGTAATTTGATTGTTTCAAATTGAGAAATACAGAACAACTGATGACCCAAACCAAAAAGCATCATCTCAAAGGCAAGATAGGTAACAATTTTAACATGTTTGGTTTGGGTATCATTCCTCTCAATATAAAGTTAATATATTTAGGGTGTAGGTATCATTAAATGGCCTTAACATCAATAATTAATTAATATTAGCGTTTCGTAACTTCTAATTCACATGCAATATTCTTAACTTTTATTTCAATTGGAATTTGTTTCGGATTTTTTTTTTTTTTTTTTTTTTTTTTTTTTTTTTTTTTTTTTTTTTNTTTAATTTGACTTAACGTCTCTTTAACATCTATTGGTTATTCAAGACGGGAGTTTTACCCTCCATTCGCTGGAAACTTGCAAACCAGCTACCCACATTGGGTTGGCTGGAAAAATGAGCCAAAGATACGTGGTGTTCTCAAGCGGTCACCCATCCAAGTACTGACTACGCCCGACATTGCTTAACTTCAGTGATCTGACGGGAACTGGAGCAAATTCGCTGTAAACTTACAATACCAACTACCCATCTTGGGATGTGCCGACAATAAATGGTAAAAATTACCTCGCTTATGTTAAGCTTAAGAGTCTATTTTCTTCAAAGCTGCTCAAAAATGTAACGAGTAATTTGTATAGCGAAACTGTACACATTTCAAATTGAAAAATATCCCCAGAAAAATATGGACAATCAAACCTACGGAATTAATAAGGAATTAATTTGGACGTTTTGTTTATCTTTTCAGACTGGTTCTGGAGAATCAGAGGCCACTTTGGAAGTCCTATTTGAAAACAGCACTTGGGAAACATTCTATGAGAACAATATCACCGGAGACTTTTTGTTCAGGGTAAGTACATTAATCATCATTCACCTCATTAAGTAACATTATAATTTTTCTTTTGTTTGTTTTTTGTACCACTTTATAACTTTCGAATGCTTTTTGTCCGATTTTTATGAAACTTTGTGGACAACGTAATGAACGTTCATATAATTAGCTGATTGGTTTTCGGTCCATATGGGGCCCAATGGCAACACTTTATTGATGTTTTGGTGTATAAAACATTGTATCATTATTAAATTTTGAACAAAAAGGCACATAGCGTGATGAACAAGAGAGGGAATATAAGGTCACGAGAGTCGCAATATAAATATAAATAAAAGTGAAAAGTTAGAACTGTTAAAAGCTTGACATTAACACTTATGTCTTTATAGTCTTTCACATTAAATACCAATAAAGTCTGTACGGTCCTGGTAGGTATATGTAAGTTTTTTTTATTATAACTCTGGCTTCAACAGCTTCTGCGCACTGTCCCCAAACCTAGTTATTTTTTACACTCTTCAATAGATATGTAGATTATTATAGACAAAACTGCTTTTCAACTGTTTGAAAGTTTAAAATATTGTTCTAAGTTCAGGGTTCGAATGAAAAACGCGTTAAATAACTCGAAAAGAAATTCAAAACACTTTATTAAAGAAAATACAATCAGAAAGTGTTACAAAAAGTCGTACACTGTTTATCTTCAAAAATACGGTACACAAAACACGCGAGAAAACTGCGTAGAGTATGGAATAACTCACACTGAAAGTTCACAATTAACTCATTCATAATCAACAAACTCAACCCACTTAACTTCATGTCACTTAATTGAACTCCGTTTCTACACGCAGCTCCCTTATATAGCTTCTAACCAAATTTCTAGAAAGAGGAAGCAGATTCCGGAAAGATATAGTAAGGTATAGAAATTCTTTAAATACTAGAAACGATTCAAGGAGGTGCTCCCTAATGGATACGCTTGCAATTCATTTTATTTTCTTCTATTCGCTTCAATACATAGGTAATTAACAAAACTTTGATAATTCCAACAAAGTACAAAGTTAATATTTTGTAAATTTAATCAAACTATGATTTGTTTTTCTTTCCAAATATTTTTGGTTAATTTTACAAAAATATTGTACCATAAAATAATTTCAATTTTTTACTGAACAGTTGGTTCTCCCCCTTTATAAGTTTTGTTTGTTTAGTATTACATTTTTTCAGTGGGTGTTTCTTGACATTTGCGGTATTCAGGAATGATTTTTCACTTCTGTGGCCCACATAAAAGTTGTGCAATATTATTCACATCAGATTTTTCTCTTTTGATCTGGAATAATGTTTACAGGGAACATATTTGAGAAGATTTCCGAATAAAAAATTGTCCGAACGTCTGATAGGATAGAAGATAGATAAGCCATAATCTTGATAAGAAAATTTCAAACGATATTTTCATGTTTGAACATGACTCGCATACATACAATGTACTTCATGTCCGCTGTCCATCTTCCACCTTGTGTACAGGGCGATTTAAAATTCCCAAAAGAACGCATCAGTAGAGTAAAAGAATTTGTGCTACTCAGATTTTTTTGATAGTTCTTTTGAGGAAAATTTTTACTGTACATTCAAATGGAAATAGTGTTTGTATCTAAATCTGTAATGTAAATGCAGATCTTCTTTGTTATCCATCGACAATTTTTTGTGCGTATTACAGTAATAACCTCCTAAATCTTCTACAAACCCTACTCATATTAAAGTAGCTACTCAATTGTCGCTACTCACATTAAAGTAGCTACTCAATTGTCGCTACTCACATTAAAGTAGCTACTCAATTGTCGCTACTTACATTAAAGTAGCTACTCAATTGTCTTCACGAGGTTGAGTGTACATCGAAATCAAAAGCACAAGGTCGACATTTTCCTGACCCCGACGGGGATTGAACCCGGGTCCCCTAAGTGCAATGCCAGTGTGATATCCACTAGATCAAGACCGCTAAATTGATATGTTTTAAGGAATATGTTCACATTTTACAATGCTATTGTAAATTGCTCGTTTAGTAATAGCCGTTGTTTTGTTGCTGATGGGGCAAAGATGACCGTCAGAATGGATTTTTTTTAAAAATGAAATAGAATCTTTATTTTCAAAATAATAATATTTGAATACAATGTGCTTTGCCTAAGCTGTGCTGACCATCTTCTTAAAAGATGTTCAGCATTTGTGCAGAGTGTCGAAGATGGAGCATAAAAAAACATGGTCTATAAAACACTTTTCATTCAAAATGGTGACACTTGGAATTTTGAATTCGTAAAACATTGATCAATTCTGAAAACGTCATGCGGAATTAGGACGGTCGTCCTTTGGAAATGACTACGCGCAACCAAAAGCTCACACTATTGCTAGAATGGAAGGAAATAGAACCTTCTCCACTCTGTACAATATACCGAATTCATTAATTCGTACCGAAAGTTAATTCAAAAGCTGAAATATATGTTACAAATCCATCAAACAAAAAAAGTGATATTATGGTCATCCCCTCAAGAAGTGCATTTTAATTTAATTTACTAGAAAATCATTAAAAATTTCTGCGTGTTATGTTTTGCCGTTCACAAGATACTGAAAGCCCTGTATGCACCTTACATGCGGATTGTAGAGGAAGATGGACTATTTTATGGTGAAAGCCCCCATTACCCTGTATGCACCTTACATGCGGAGTGTAGTGGAAGATGAACTATTTTATTGTGAAAGCCCCCATTACCCTGTATGCACCTTACATGCGGAGTGTAGTGGAAGATGAACTATTTTATAGTGAAAGCCCCCATTACCCTGTATGCACCTTACATGCGGAGTGTAGTGGAAGATGAACTATTTTATTGTGAAAGCCTTCATTACCCTGTATGCACCTTACATGCGGAGTGTAGTGGAGGATGAACTGTTTTATAGTGAAAGCCCCCATTACCCTGTATGCACCTTACATGCGGAGTGTAGTGGAGGATGAACTATTTTATAGTGAAAGCCCCCATTACCCTGTATGCACCTTACATGCGGAGTGTAGTGGAAGATGAACTATTTTATAGTGCAAGCCCCCATTACCCTGTATGCACCTTACATGCGGAGTGTAGTGGAAGATGAACTATTTTATAGTGAAAGCTCCTTATTTTTCTTCTGTCTCTTATTCATTCTACAGTTTCATTTTCTGCTGTTTCTAATCAATCTAATCTGAAGTTTCATNCCCATTACCCTGTATGCACCTTACATGCGGAGTGTAGTGGAAGATGAACTATTTTATAAAGTCTCCATTACCCTGTATGCACCTTACATGCTGAGTGTAGTGGAAGATGAACTATTTTATAGTGAAAGCTCCTTATTTTTCTTCTGTCTCTTATTCATTCTACAGTTTCATTTTCTGCTGTTTCTAATCAATCTAATCTGAAGTTTCATTTTCTACTGTTCCTTATCAGTTTTATTTGAAGTTTCATTTTCTACTGTAAATTATCAGCCTAATCTAAAGTTTCATTTTCTACTGTTCCTTATCAGTTTTATCTGAAGTTTCATTTTCTTCTGTTCCTCATGAGTTTATTCATCACCAAACGTTGTTATCATCTTCATCTGTTTTCTTGTTAGTTTTTCGTTTACACGTCCCCCCGTTTTGTTTACATCAAAATAATTGTTTTCATTATTTATTCAAACACTACTTCCAAGTAAACATGAGCCAAGGGACAGTTTTCATTTATTTTCATTTTATTTGTTACAAACTAGAAAGGTGTATGTTTTAGTTTTATATTTAGTATCATTGTTTACAATTGGGTTACATCAAACAGGAGGTCAATACAAGTATCAACCAGAAAATTTTGTATTGACATCATTGTTTTAATTCTATTTTTTTTTTTTTTTTTTTTTTTTTAATAACCTTTATTTATTAATTTAATTAATTTTCAAGTACAATACAATGATAAATATTTCAAATGCATTTTCTCAAAGGACTGTTAGGTACTTGTATTCAAAAATCTCTTTTTTTAATGTCTTATGGTGAGACAACCCTATGGAAGTTATTATGTGGTAGATAATAGTTTCTGTGTTGGGTTGCAAATACATATATAATTATTAATTATGTTTTAAATACTTACTAATTCTGTCAGTCCCTACACAAGTTAAGTAAACTCATGCAAAGGTCGTGACATAGTAGGTATTTTAATTAATATACATAACCTAATAAATAAATAAAAAATATTGTGTGTGTTTTCTCTTTCGACTTATTGAGCAAATCTCTCGATTTTTTTAGTCACATTAATAATCAAAAAATCTCACTAATTGAGAAGTCCGGTGAAATTTATCTCGTGTGGGGGAGATTGTCAGTTTAATGTTCATGACAAACAATCGCAGTATCAAGGATGGTGTTAATCTAAATATTGGTTGAAACTGGTGAGGTGGTCATTGGTGATGAGGTCCTTGATGTATTGGTTTTGAGCAGAAGGAGACATTAGGGTTCCCCTTAGATCATCAGGTAGCATGTTGAGTAAGATAGAAGCCTGATAAATGAAGTGTCGTTGTGTTTTTTTTTTTGTCGCTCTCATTGTTTTGACAATAGGGTGATATTTTGTATCGTGTTGGAGTGTAGTAGGTTCCCAAGTATATTTATATTTAATAGCAAATACAGTTGGGTGGTATATGTACAATTGTCTCATATTCATAATATCGAATTGTTTGTATGGAGGAAAACTATTGTAGCGCCTTTTTTTGCCTGCCATTTTCCTTAAGATAATATTTTGCTTTCTCATTAAGGGCATAATAGTAGATAAGAAAAACACCACCCCAAATAATTATTCCATACTGCAAGAGTGATTGTACCAGAGCAAAATAGACAATTCTCAAGACTCCTCTGCCCAAAATATATTTCAGTTTATAAAATACTAAAATAAGATATTTTAGTTTGTCTTTAATTTTTTCAATATGGGCACTCCATCTTAGTCTGTTGTCAATGATAACTCCCAAATATCTAATCCGGGATACCCGGCTGAGACACTGACAAGAGCACTGTCCAATTGTTTCACAAGTGTGAATCAACAAATTTGATTCAATTGGTTGTCCTGATTCATTGTATGAAAAAGTCATATAATTTGCTTTGTTCATATTCAGTGACAAGGACATCGAGGAAAACCAATTGAAAATATTTTGAAGATCTCGGGCAGCTATCTCGTGTACAGGTATCCCCGGTATTGGTAATTGCTCTGTCGTCAGCATATATAGTATTGGCGTTCAGGCTCAGGGAATGGAGATAAACATTGAACAGAAGAGGCCCAAAGAACTGTGCCCTTAGGGACGGAGCAAGAAATATTTTCTTCACAACTAAGGAAGCCGTTTAGTTTCAATTGTTGTGTTCTACCCCTCAAGTAGTTTCTGAACCAAGGTAAGGGATGATTATGTAAACTTATGTGCATTAATTCTTGTAAGAGTAGTTGATGATCGACAGAATCAAAGGCTTTTTTAACGTCTTATTCTAATGTTCCTAAGGCTTATTTTTCTAATTGGGCGGAGCGAAGCGTAGCCTTATACTCCCTACAAACTGCAAACTTTTGTTACCCTACTCCTCCGAAACTACTCAACCGATTTTTACCAAATTTTTTTCTTCATATTCTGCATAAACCCAAGG
>CM022879.1:9168120-9183636 GCA_012654025.1 Pachypsylla venusta | reverse complement strand
AGGGAAATGCTATAGTAAAATATATAATAAATGAAAAACATCGATTCAGACGAGAAATAGCAGGGATACGTATGCGGTTCTCAGCGAGCACCGTTATGCTAAAGCCTCATTTACACTGCCCGAGCATTCGTCGCGAACAGGGGTGACGAACGAGCATTCGTTCCAGGCTCTGGCAGTGTAAGTAAACAGTCGCCGCGAGCCGATCATGTTCGAAACGAATGCTCCTTCGTGTTCGAGCCTGATTCACGCGATGTCGGTTTTCCGGCGTATCATCAAGGGAATGCTCGTTCGCTGCTCGCTCTGTGTAAACACCCCGGGATTCATCGAATGTTGTTCTATGAATCTCACGAGCAACTGATCGTCAGAAATGCTCGAGCAGTGTGAACAGAGGTCTCGTTTGTGTTCGTGCTCGTCGAAAACTGGCGAGCAACGATCACGAATGATCGATGCTTGGGTATGTTCAGGCAGAGTAAACGCCCCTTAAGATATCGTATTGTATTATTTCGATAGCCCTGCAGGTAAAATGATGACCCCGCCAAAGATGTATCTGACACCGCCTCGGTCATGACTGAAAGCTTAATAATTATGGAGACAGTTAATTCCTTACTTTTTGTACGTCCTGTGTATGTTATGTCTTTGGCCAAACAGTGTATATATATATATATAGGTACACTATTTCTTACTCGAAACATCCTGTTTGTTTTACTTCTTATGTAAAATATTGGGTGTCTCCTCAAATACAAAAATAAAAATATTGAGTGTTTCGACGTTCAATTTCTTCAGGTCTGAGGGGCGGGAACAATCGCCCTTATAGCGAGATACGGAATAGGTACTGTCTTGCCATACCAAAATAACCAAACGAGATAACATAATCTAAAGTTAGACGCGCTCACTCCAAATCAAGCCGATTTCTGGTATATATTTTTACAGTATGTCTGAGAAGTACTGCCCGGTGCCCATAACTTTTGAACCGCTTGGAATTTTTGAATTCTGTTTATTTCTAGGGATAGAAAAGGGCCCATTGCCATTCGAATGGTAATATTGGTATCCAGGTTCGAATCCTGGAAGTGGCTTTTTTTAACATAAAGTTTCGATTTCTCAGGAATTTAAATGGAATGGTACAAATATTTTTCTGAAAAAAAAAAGAAAAAAAAAGTGGAGCCAGAGGGGTTCAAAACCAAAAATTGTTACACCCTGTATAACGAAAACCTAAGTTTATTTTGATGTAGAAATTCGTTAGTAGGGTTCAAAAAAGGTGTTCCATCTTTACATAAGTGATAAAAGTACCAACTTTCAAGTTTTATCAGTGCCGTAGATCGGGATAACCAAATCTCGTATTTCTGCCAAAGGTTAAAATGACGTCTTTTAGAAAACGGCCATTTTGGGTTAGAAGGTCTGAAGTAAGACTATGATTTAAGACATAAAATGGGAAGTGGTCTCAATAAGGAACCATTTTAGTGAAAAAAAAAATAATTACTAACCCTCACACTCATTCACAACAGGGCCGTATTCTGAGACATACTGTATACAGAATATACACACAACGAGTTAGTGAACTGTTGTCTGGTCCCCCGATAGCAGTTTTATTTCAACTTATTGTTTTCTTCTGGGGGTGCTGCAGGAACCACAGTACGGGCCGCTACTCTTCTTATCTCTCTACCCTTACTGTGTGGAGCAGGGGTGCACAACCTTTAGAGAAGAAGATCTACTATAAAGCCTCAGATAATCACCGCGATCGACACCCCTCCCTCCCCTCACACGCACACTTTTCAATACAGTGGGAATGAACATGAAATTTTATCTTTATTTTTCGAAGGGTTCGTAAATTGTTGAAGTTTGAAGTTCGGTTGGTTCCTCGGTTAAACTCGATCGGTTTATATTTTTGATCATCTTCATGTAAGAAAAAGCGGATTTACATTGGTAGATTGAGCCAAAGAGTGAATGTAACATTTCAATACTCCTTCTTAGGTTTGGATACTTATGTCTGCAGAGCAGATTCCGAAAGTTTTCTTTCGCTGATCTGACTAGGTACCTACTAGGTGACAGTGGACAATTTCCCCTCATTTATATTTTCTCCGCCCAATTCTCATGAGTTCTCAAGGAGATGTAAACTTGTGTGAGATGTAAACCTCGTTCACAATTATTTTTTACTTTATATTGCTACAAAAACATTTTTGTATGTTTTTAGACTTTTAGAGCGTCATCTCATCTCTTGTGATCGACTCAAAATCACTGCGCGATCGACGGGTTGGGCAGCCCTGGTGTAGAGTAATCTACACAGTACGGGTACCATTATTTTCTTCTCCTCTCTCTTTATTTTTCTCCATATATTTAAACTTGATATCTGTAATTTCATTCTTTGATAATATCGTATAAGATAAACAGAACAACAATCCTTTGAACAAGTCATATACACAAATGTTTGTACTATTTTCTTTGAGTTTTTCCTTCTCTTCTATCATTCCTGAGGATAAAATGTGTTTCGTTTCTCTTCCACCAGAACAAGTTCCATTAGAATAGTGACAGATTTGTTTCCCATCTTTATAAAGAAGCTTCATTTTCATGTTTGGTGGCTGGTCTATCATTAACTGTGTAATGTTCATTTCAGTATTTTCTTCTCTTCTATCATTCTTGAGGATAAAATGTGTTTCGTTTCTCTTCCACCAGAACAAGTTCCATTAGAATAGTGACAGATTTGTTTCCCATCTTTATAAAGAAGCTTCAATTTCATGTTTGGTGGCTGGTCTTTCATTAACTGTGTAATGTTCATTTCAGTGTTTCCTTTTCTTCTATCATTCCTGAGGATAAAATGTGTTTCGTTTCTCTTCCACCAGAACAAGTTCCATTAGAATAGTGATAGATTTGTTTTCCATCTTTATAAAGAAGCTTCATTTTCATGTTTGGTGGCTGGTCTTTCATTTCAAGTTCCATTAGTGTTTCCCTTTCTTTTATCATTCTCGAGGATACAGTGTTTTTGGTCTGAACACCCTCTATGTATAACTTTTGGTATTCTGTATAACACTGTTTCCTAATTTATGCACCATGTCGCATATTTCCTATCATGTTTGTTTCTTGTTTATGGTTAGGTCTATAAAGAAAATAGGATTGTCTTTCAGAAAGCAAATAAACTCGAATAGGTTTTATTTTCATTTTTTATCTTTCTAGTTGCTAGTATATGGCACTGTCTACTTTTCTTGCAAAATAAAATAGAATGTGTATTTTAATTCAAGGAAGAGTGTAAAAATGATAAGATGTCTCAACATGTTTTAATATAAAGGGTGCTTGAAAAGTCCCGCAATCACTGAATATCTTGCGGACGGCCAAATATAAAAGAATGACTGTGGAAATAGCATACCAAATAGATTAGAAAGCTAAGAAGCTTGCTTATGTCTGATTTAACCTATGATAACGGATATATGCTATCGACATATCAGCTGTTGGACGTAAAATAAACCCGGTATATTAATTGGATCATAATGGTCAGCAATTCTCAGGATATCTTGTGTGGTATCGACTCTTACATCAGACATTAAACCATTGCATCAAATTTAAACAATATTAAGTAGAACAAAGAATTCAAGTTATACCATCATCCGATGTCGAAATGTTATATCGATATGCCAAGGAAACTTAAACAATATTAATTGTTTACAATTAATACGAAATTGCTATTGGCTGAACTCAATATCATTAGCCAATAGAAAACCGGGAATAATCCTAACAGTCGGTCTGAAGGAAGAACTTCATATCGAGCATCTATTAAAATCAATTCTAATTCTATTCGACGACACAACATCTTAAAGTATTTAATAAATTATTTCTGGGCCCTGAATTTCGATAAAGACCGATAAATTTCTAATATAATTTTCTCTCTCAGGTCTATCTTCAAACGGAGTTTACATAGACTCTAATACGGATGGACGGGGAACAACCTTTTCCATAGGAAAACCAGCTTCCCCTACCAAAATAAGCCAGCACAGCTGATTGTGTGTGCACCACAACTACCTACGATATTTTGTGTCTGTCGTTATCGTCGAACGATACTTAACCTTTTTTTTTAAAAAAAAAGTTATGCCCCTGAACCGCTTTCGCATTACTTCAGGACACTCCTTTACAGCCATGCCATTCCGAAAACGAGAAAATTCGATCAGAAAATTTTCGCTCCGGGTGGGATTCGAACCCACAACCTCCGGACCAAGAGTCAATGCTCTTAACAACTCGGCCACGGAGATCGGCAAAGCACAGCTGATTGTGTGTGCACAACAACAAACCTACGATATTTTGTCTCTGTCGTTATCGTCGAACGATACTTAACCTAGCACAGCTGATTGTGTGTGCACAGCAACCAACAACATACCTACGATATTTTGTCTCTGTCGTTATATACTTAACCTAGCACAGCCGATTGTGTGTGCACAACAACATACCTACGATATTTTGTTCCTGTCGTTATCGTGGAACGATAAACCCAGCACAGCTGATTGTGTGTGCACAACAACATACCTACGATATTTTGTCTCTGTCGTTATCGTCG
Organism: Pachypsylla venusta; assembly: GCA_012654025.1. Lineage (NCBI taxonomy): Eukaryota > Metazoa > Arthropoda > Insecta > Hemiptera > Aphalaridae > Pachypsylla > Pachypsylla venusta. The sequence continues at coordinate 9,179,102 of CM022879.1, read as the reverse complement.
AACGATAAACCCAACACAGCTGATTGTGTGTGCACAACAAAATACCTACGATATTTTGTCTCTGTCGTTATCGTCGAACGATAAACCCAACACAGCTGATTGTGTGTGCACAACAAAATACCTACGATATTTTGTCTCTGTCGTTATCGTCGAACGATACTTAACCTAACACAGCTGATTGTGTGTGCACAACAACATACCTACGATATTTTGTCTCTGTCGTTATCGTCGAACGATAAACCCAACATAGCTGATTGTGTGTGCACAACAACATACCTACGATATTTTGTTCCTGTCGTTATCGTGGAACGATAAACCCAGCACAGCTGATTGTGTGTGCACAACAACATACCTACGATATTTTGTCTCTGTCGTTATCGTGGAATTATATTTGGCATGCATGATGTATTCTAAGCATGAATAAATAATAATAATTATGCCGTTTTCATAAGATAAATTTTCTTTTTGGCGTTCCAGGTTCGAGCTACTGATAGTGGTCATCCTAATCGCAGCACTACAGCTCGTGTATCTGTCCAAGTTGTGCATCTACCAGATGAGTCTGCCCATCCTCCAGTAATCAAATCTAATGATCAGCGAGTAGAAGTTACAGAAAACGATTCAGTTGGATTTCTTGTGGCTCTCATACAAGCCACTGATGTAGATGGTGATACACTTTGGTACCGAATTGTTGATGGAGACCCAAATTGTACATTCTCAATTGGGAATGACAAAGGAAATGTGCTATTGGCTAACAAAGTAGACTGGGAAACTCAAGCACAGTATGCATTGAACATAAGTGTTACCGATGGAGTGCATACTGTGTTCACAAAGGTAACATATGCAAGAGGTCTGACTCCCGGGAGAAAAAAAATCGTCTAAAAAAGATTTTTTGTGTGTAAGGTCCTAACTCTTTTAATTGTGAAACGTAAGGAATAGTAAAAAAATGACATATTTGCCTCTAACCTGAGAGGTTAGAAAACGGTTTTACGGCCATGTGCATCAAACATGGAGATGAGATTTTCCACACGCATTACGGGATTTGGCTGGCAAAGTTTTTAATACTTGTGGGGTATCTCTTTGTTTTGAAAATTCTCTTGAGCGGCCTCGAAGCGATTCAAGCAACCAGGGGATCATTTCACAATAAAATACATACAATTCATTAGAACAGGGGTTCCCAAAATTTTTGGTACCGCGTCCCTTTTCTTGAAACGAAAGCCTCCCACGCCCCTTCTCCTTTAGTGTTACTGAATGCTATCTCATTCTAAACGTTAATTAATATGTTGCTGAATGTTATCTCATTCAAAACGCTAATCTGTTGCTGAATGCTATCTCATTCAAAACGCTAATGTGTTGCTGAATGCTAATTGATTTTGTCATTATTCAACTGGTCTCGCGCTCCTCTTAGTTCGCCTTCACGCCCCTCCAAGGGGGGCGCGCCCCCAAGTTTGGGAACCTCTGTATTAGAACAGGTGTCATAACCGTAATTTGTACTCTTAAACAAATTACAAAACTGGTAATATTAAATTGTAATTTATTGTGATTTGAGCCCCAGCCATCATCACTGAGGAAAATTATCATCTAGCGCTATTTTGAGACGTTTTTCTCTTTTGAGTCCAAAGAAAAGGACCATTCCTGGATAAGATAATATCTTTTCACATGACGATATTTCCATAACTTCTCATTTTCAGCTTTTTGTGACCGTCGTTGACGTCAATGAACATCGTCCAACTCTTAGTCAATCGTTATATCAAGTGAATGTATCGGAGAGTGTTCCCATTGGATCTGAGGTCATTCAAATCAAAGCTGTTGATGGAGATCAAGAGAATCAAGTGCTGTTCAGTATTCATCACACGAGAAGTCAAGTTTCAGCAAATTTGTTCAAGATTGATTATCATTCAGGCTCACTCTTTGTGGCTCAAGCATTGGACAGGTAACATTCCAGGTGCATGTGTGCTTGTGTATTACATAAAAGTCTGCCAAACGGCGGCAGACTTTTAAGTAGTACACAAGCCTATCTAAAATAAGAATAATATATTAAAATTGTAGAACATAAAGTCAAGTGTTTTTCATCATTTCCATTTTTTATATTTGATATTATTATTTCTTGGTAGGGCTAAGTCTTCCTATTGAGCCCTTCTATCAAGTGTCCTAAAGTTTTTCTTAATTTGACAAAAGAGTGTTTGGTTATATTTCAGAGAAAGCATTGCACAGCATATCCTAACAATTATGGTCAGAGATCAAGGAACGCCTGCCAAACGAAATTTTGCCCGCGTTATTATTGATGTATTTGATGCGAACGATCATCCACCAGAGTTTAGTTCGAACATAATTGTTGGAAGAGTGTTTGAAACGTGCTCAGTAGGAACTAATGTAGTGCAAGTAGTAGCTACAGATCGGGACCATGGAGATAATGCAAAGATAAATTATTCTATCACCTCAGGTAAGGAGATAAGGCAAAGATCAACTATTTTACACCTTAGGTAAGGACATAATGCAAAGATCAACTATTCTATCACCTAGGTTCTCATTAGACCATTTCGAATAACCTTTAGACCCTAAATGAGACCTATATACCAATTTTTATTAAATCCTATCTACGCGAAGTGGCAAGAGTGCCACTCATGGTGGACGTACGATTTTTTGATAAGAAATCAAAATTGAGAGGGGGGGGGGGTCGTGATCGATTCCAAAGGCTTGTTATTAACTCGTACATCTCCATTAAAGGGATCATTATGAAAGTAAATCTTGATTCCTATAAGCCCACTTTCTATTCACACAATGCCCAACTTTTCTTATAGATTAATGTAAATCTTGATTCCTTCCACCCCACTCTTTCCATTCACACAATGCCCAACTTTTCTTATAGATTAATGTAAATCTTGATTCCTTCCACCCCACTCTTTCTAGTCACACAATGCCCAACTTTTCTTATAGATTAATGTAAATCTTGATTCCTTCCACCCCACTCTTTCTATTCACACAATGCCCAACTTTTCTTATGGATGAATGAAAATTTTGATTCCTTCCACCCCACTCTTTCCATTCACACAATGCCCAACTTTTCTTATGGATGAATGAAAATCTTGATTCCTTCCACCTCACTCTTTCCATTCACACAATGCCCAACTTTTCTTATAGATGAATGTAAATCTTGATTCCTTCCACCCCACTCTTTCCATTCACACAATGCCCAACTTTTCTTATGGGTGAATGAAAATCTTGATTCCTTCCACTCCACTCTTTCCATTCACACAATGCCCAACTTTTCTTATGGATCAATGAAAATCTTGATTCCCTCCAGCCCACTCTTTCCATTCTCTTCTTATGCATTAAACTTTGATTGTGGTTCTCAGACTCTAAATGGTTATTTCAGGTAACATCGGCAATGTGTTCACAATGGACGAACAGCTTGGTATGATTCAAACAGCCAGACAACTCGACATCAACCTCATGTCTGAATACATGCTCATCGTTAAGGCTACTGATAATGGTGTTCCCCCTCTGGCATCTACTATACCGGTCCAGATTATGGTCGTCATGGCTGACAACGATCCACCAAGGTACTTGAATTTGAAATATAATTTTTTTTTTTTAAAAAAAAATGTAACAAAAGTCATAACAAAACACCGAGCAACAACACGGGGAGTCAATATGTGTTTTAAGCTCTGATGGTTTTTAGGAGAATATTTTTTTTAAAAGAAGTTTCGTTATTGGAAGGAATTTGAGCACATTTTTGATTTCTTCAGTGGAGTCAATAGTGTTGCTAGGTTTACAGTGTTTGTGTTGAATTTTCTTTTCCCCTAGTTGGTGAAATTAAGCATCGTCCCCACGATGGCCGGATCTACGCACCAGGACGACCTGGAACGCATACCATCAGAGTTCCAGCCAAGGGCCATCGAAATATTTTCGGTAAACTCATATCAATCTGGTTCTGCCATTTTAATTAATCATGCATCTATAAATGGAAAAAACGGTTAATTTGTGAGAAAAACCGCTACTACTACTACATTGCCTAATTTCAATCTTGTAGGTATATGAGGGAGAGACAGCCGCCAAAAGAGAAAATGAGAGGAATAAATTTAAAATTATTCGGGGGCAAGGTTTCTTTAAGCCATAGATACACCATTTTGGTTTTCTGTGGCTAGTTAATGAACTAGCCTTTTTAGTAGGTAGCGTATAACACAATAGGATATTAGATTTTAATATCCTATTGTGTTATTAGTTAATATGTGATCTGATCTGATTATTGGATTAAGTTGAATAGTATGGTATTTTATTAGCTTTATTTAATTATTACACACTGATCAATAATTGTTGTCTGCATCCAATATTTTGTTCTTTGAAATAATTATTTTGTATAGTATATGGTCAAATGGACAATCCAATATTCGGATTGGCCATTCGATTTCATTTTTTAGAGAAGCTGTGGGATAGCATATCCTTTAACTATGTACTACGTTAACAAAGGAATAGTCTCCTATGTCGTTTTGTAGCAATCAACACCAACTACTACTCAGTCGTTCTCGTGAGGCTGAGTACATATCTATAAAGCCAACGGTACGTGGTGTCCCAGGGCTGGTCCCCCCCCCCCGTTTNATGTCCCAGGGCTGGTCCCCCGTTTACGCGCCATACCTAATGTATTTTCTTACTTGAATTCACAATAGTGAACGTCTTTAACCTCAATATGCAAGGAATGCTATACACGCCATATTGTTAGTCTGGATATTCGATTAATTTGAACCTTTAATGCACCTGCATCACAATATGCTGCATATCTTAAACATATTTATAATTTCCAAGGGGAAAAAAATAAACTTTTCAAAATTCTCATTATATTCCAGAGAAAAGAACGTACTTCATTTGATTGAACTAAAAATGCAGTTCTTTTTGTAGTTCAGTGTATTAGGACTATGTACACTTATCGATACTCGATACTTACTTTTGTTTCTATAACTACTACTCAAACATGTGTAAACAGCACACGACTTTTCTTATCTTTAAAATAAGAATAAACTGAGATTAGCTTCAAGTTGAAATTTTGGATGTCAATTTTTCAATGCCAATATAGGTTTTGAGGTCCCCAGAGTTGACATCTCGAGTTTCAGCCATTGGTATGTGTATGTCAATATCGGCAGGATTTGTCGTGTTATATGCATGCTATTGATATAAGAGAATGTACATTCTCTTATATCAATATACTTGTAATTGATATAAGAGAATGTACATTCTTAATTTTTTGCATCGAGCACCTGTCGTTCTCTTTTTAATCAGTACTAAATCTTTCGTGACACATCTTAAGTCTCTACTTCTCATATCTCGAAATATATATAAGTAATCTTAATATTTTTACATTTAGTATCCAAATCTGGATAATTTTGAACCGATGCATAGTACAGAATCAATACCAACTTCAAAGAATCGTTTCACTTTACTGAGCGATTCAAATGAACTATTCTCTCCTTCTCATCAGTAAATTTATTCTCAGGTAAAATCCAAACATAAAAATCTAATTCAAGGTGAAAAATAAAAATAAAAAAACTTTTCATTTTCCCTCATAAAGAGGTATGAATTTTATTTAAAACTCCTCCAGCTGTTTTTAGAAAAACACACGAAAAGGCTTCTAGATTAATAAAAATATTTAACCATCTCGAAAAACATATTTTATTTTCACTTTAGTTTTTTCAAAAAGTAACTCTCATCTCTTACTTTGTTAAAAATTGAAATTTATTTCCTTTTCAATTGAAAATATTTTTTAAAAAGGCATAGAAATGAAAAGTTTTTGTTGAAATATATTTTCAACTTAAACTTTTTAATAACTAGTTAATTATATTTTTTTTGTTCGGGGGTAACCCTTTTGTAGGGAATGAGGTACCTACGCTTTTTTATACTGAAATGAGGTACCTAACGTAATTAAATTTTTGCCATCACAATACTTAATCATTTTAAGTTTTCTTACTTAATCATAACGAATAGAGCAGAATGTGTGTAGTTCACGCAGTTCCACAATACACATGCACATCACAGGAGGAGATTAACACTATGCATACCAACCAACAACATAATAATTATTACACATGTTTAGAGTATGCATACCAAGAACGATAATTTGATCTCTATCGTTATGGTTCAGCTAATATGCCGATAGCAATACCGACACCATTCTCTCTACGTTTATTTACACTAGTCCTAGAGTTTCACCCTTCCTCCGCCTCCATTCTCCTTACGTTTATTTACACTATTCCTAGAGTTTCACCCTTCCTCCGCCCCCATTATCCCTACGTTTATTTACACTAGTTCTAGAGTTTCACCCTTCTCCCGCCTCCATTCTCCCTACGTTTATTTACACTAATCCTAGAGTTTTACCCCTTTTCCGCCTCCATTCTCTCTATGTTTATTTCCACTAGTTCTAGAGTTTCACCCCTTCTCCGCCTCCATTCTCCCTACCTTTATTTACACTAGTCCTAGAGTTTCACCATTCTTCCGCTCTATCTCAGAAACGATGATGCTACTATTGATTGTTTGTATTGTTAAGTATCCAGCTTTTAAGGGGTTACTCAGTTACATTTTCTTTTACTTTTTTGTTTGACTTGAGATGTCAATTGTGACATAATATTACTCATCATGAGTTTTTGTGTCTTTTTTTTTCCAGATTCACAAAGGCAGAACTAGCAGCAGAACTTTTTGAAAATGAACCTTCAGGCACTGTTGTCCGTCATATAGAAGCCCGAAGTACTTCATCATTGGTGTTTGAAATTGTCAGAGGAGATGTGGATGATGTCTTTATGATTAATCCAAGCACGGGTGTCCTTATCACCAAGAAACCTCTTGATTATGAATCGAATAGAATCTATAATCTTTCCATTACTGCAACAAACATGGTACGTACCGGATCTTGTATGGTTAATATCATTGCCTTGGGTGTCCTTATCACCAAGAAACCTCTTGATTATGTTAAAACTAAGCGAATTATGTCTAAAAAACAGGTTCCTTGGCATTGTTGCCCTATGTAATTATTCAATATCCATCGCAAATATTTGGAACCTATTCTCACAATTCCTAAAAAATTGTCCGTCGAATCGGTACTGAATTGACACGTTTGGACGAAAAGCACTTAATCATATTGATGTGGGAACTGACCACTTTGGAATTTTTTCTTATTTATTTTTTTTCTTATAAACTTTTCAGGCCGGTGCTAAAGCTGTGTGCCAAGTGATTGTTCATGTGTTAGATCGTAACGACAATACACCTTTCTTCACTCAATTGAACTATACTGGTTATGTGAGTGAATCAGCTCCTATTGGAGCGCTTGTTCTTACCAACACAAGTCTGCCATTAGTTATCAAAGCAGAAGATAAAGACTCGGAGACCAACGCTTTATTGGAGTATAGCATTGTAGAGTCTGCAGCACGAAGGATGTTTCATATTGTTGCTAGCACAGGTAAGCATCTTTGGACTACAATATTTGTTCCTCCTCGCAATGGCCGACAGACTGGGACGACTAGGAACGCACACCATCACAGTTCCAGCAAAGGGCCATCAAAACCTTTTTGGTAACCTCATATCTACTTTCAACATTTTGGGTTTAATATTTTCAATAATGAACCTTTAAATTAGACTTGAAAATTACCTCATTCTGAATTAACCTTGAAAATTACCTCACTCTGAATTAACCATGAAAATTACCTCACTCTGAATTAACCTTGAAAATTACCTCATTCATTATTGTGTGTCTGCAACTGTTTGTCGTGGAGCCGGATTCTGTCACTCTTAAACTGTAAATATGTGATTTCTCTGGTAAAAATGGGAAATCCAGTCTTAACTTGAATAAGAATCTGAAAAATGTATGTTTAAAAAAACAATAGTTTGGCGAAGGAGAATGCATTCTCATCAGTTTTATGATATCTACCCGTTTAGGATAAATAATTCAGACAAACAGATATACAACATTTATAGTCATTACTAGCTGATGATTGCAACTGCGTCTTTTCCTATGACTGTAAAACTCTTTTCAACCAAAATAATTCAACCTGCTGTTTCATTTTCAAATATCCAAAAATCTGCCATTGATGGTTTGCGAACCAACATAAAATGGACATTTTATTTTTTCTTGAAAATTTTGGGGTTGGACTCCCGGTCACTCTCCGATATCATACATTTACTCTCCGATATTATTTAATGTCTGGTCTGTGTAATTGTACTGCTGAAAAGCCTCTGATATCATTTACTCTCCGATATCATTTAATGTCTGGTCTGTGTAATTGTACCGCTGAAAAGCCACTGATATCATTTACTCTCCGATATTATTTAATGTCTGGTATGTGTAATTGCACCACTGAAAAGCCTCGTTTTTGTGATAACTGCTTTCACTTGAACTTCCGATTTTTTCCCCTCTGATTATGTACGTACCTACATTGTAAGATGAATTTGTGTTGTAAACTTTAATTTTCTAGATTTAGCCATGTTCGAGTTCCGTTGGGTATGAATGAATCAGTATACCTAGTGGACGTTGCTTTTAATAAATATTTATGTTTTCTTTTTATTTTAGGAGCTATTCGCACTGTTGTCAACTTGGATCACGAAACTTTACCGAAAGTTGTTTTTCAAGTATTGGTAACAGATCACGGCAAGCCTCAGCTCACAGCAGATATACTTGCCAAAGTCACCGTATATATTTCCGACATTAATGATTGTCCACCCAAATTTACTCAAGAAGTTTACAATACGTCTATATTGGTTCCAACGTTTAACAATGTCGCTGTAGTTCAGGTTTGTATTTTTGATAATTCTAAATCAATGTGATGTTTGACTTGACGAAATCAAGTCTAGTTTTAACACGATTTTCTGCCAGCGTCTATGGCACGTTGAATACACCAGTTCGCGCTAGATCACTGAAGTTAAGCAACGTCCAGTGAGGTTGTACCATGTGGGTGTCCAGCTGGGTTCGCACCCTCGTGATGCTGGCATTTTTCCGGCTCAACCCAGGCTAGGTGAGGTCAATATGGGTAGCTGGTTTGCAAGTTTCCAGCGTATGGAGGGTGAGACACCCGTCTTGAATGACCAATAGATGTTAGAGAGACTTTAAGCCAAATTTAAAAAAAATACTTTGTTTAAATCATTTGTTTGTCTGTTAGTTTTAGGATAACTTTCGAAAGCCTTGTCCGATTTTGATCAAATCTAATATGGACATTTATTATGTTGTTGTTGTATCTCATAATTCGCTGATTCGGGACCTATCGGGTAACGCGAAGCCTCATAGTGCCATTTTAACTAAGCGGAGTCTTCAGTTTACAGAACTACTTTTTTAAACGGCACGCTGTTTCAAGAACAAGAAACTCCACAGTCTTAAAAGGATCACCATCCGAGTACGTATCGACACATAACGGTGCTTAAATTGAGTGATCTGACGGGAAATGATGTATTCAACGTGAGGATTGGCCGTTCTAAAAAAAAAAAAAAAAAAAAAANCAAATTAAAAAAAAAAAAAAAAATCCGTCATTTCAGGGTATTTCCGTTTGAAATTGTTGAAAGATATTTTCAATCTTGTTATATTTCAATCTTTCAGCTAAACGCCGCTGATGATGACTCTAAGAATTTAACTAAACTTGTTTATGCAATAGAGAAAGGCAATGAAGCGCGCATCTATGACATTTCTCCAGACTCTGGTTTAATAACTTTAAAAGAAGCAACGGTTGGATCTAAATCTTCTCCTCATTCTCTTAAAGTTTCTGTATCGGATGGACGTTTTACTTCTTATGCGTAAGTATCTATCTGTCTGAAAGAAATTTAGGTGTTCCGTGTTAAATCTTATGGGCATGCTTGGATTTGCACCAACAGTCTTGGTTAAGAATTTACCGCCTCCACCAACTGCACTGTGCAAGTATAAGTATCTGTGTGCACTAGAAGATTCTTTTGTTTAAATATAATTTCCAATCTAATTTATTGTAACACAACGGGTGTAAATGATACTTGAATAAATATTTGAAAACCACAAACAAATGTGTGTTCCCATCCTTTTAAAGGGGCGTTCACACTGCCTGAACATCCCCGAGCATCGAGCGTTCGTGATCGCTGCTCGCCAGTTTTCAACAAGCACGAACACAAACGAGCTCCATAAAATAAAATTTATGTTCTGGCTGATCAAATATATTATTTATGGTAATGATTTATCCGAATCGATACTGTCTAATAATTCTAGATCGTCCTGGTGCGTAGAATCAAAATTCCTATTTTATGTTGTTTTTTCAGAACGGTCAATATAAATTGGGAGAAGAGTGAGAACTCCGGACTCACATTCCAGAAGTCACTCTACCTAGGATCTGTTTTAGAGAACTCAACCAAAGTAATTACAGTAGCCGTGGTCAATGTAATTGGCAGTGCTTTGAATGAATATTTAGAGTTTTCTATTTTGAATCCTACACCACTGTTTCAAATTGGAAGAACATCGGGTGCTCTGAGAACAACTGGATTGAGATTTGATCGGGAGACACAAGAACTCTATCAGCTTATTGTTCAGGTATTTTTTGGTACAAGTAGCTTTCGTGATATTGATGAGCTCAAAAATGAGATATATTTTTTTAAAAAATAAATGGTGTACTAATTTTTGGTATCATCTCAGTCTCTTGAGTACCATTTTATTCCATAGCATTTCCATTCAGTAGCTTTAAATCTTTGAATAACATGTTAATTATAAGTGTTAAAAAATATTAACTTTTTAAATAAATTAAATCAAAACACCAAAAAGACTATTATAATTATTTATGAAGAAACTAGTTTTGAATCATTCGATTCATTATCAGTCTAGTCGAGTCTAAAGATGGAAGTTATTGATGAATCGTATGATTCGAAACCAGTTTCTTCATAAATAATTATACATAGTGTTTTTGGTAATTGTTTTGTTTTAATTTATTTAAAAAGTTAACATTCAGTAGCTACCTAGTAAGGTCTGTCCCTGCCACTTTAACTATTAATTGCGTAGAGATATT
>CM022879.1:9141503-9157258 GCA_012654025.1 Pachypsylla venusta | reverse complement strand
GAATAATATACTAAAATTTGTAGAACATAAAGTCAAGTGTTTTTAATCATTTTCATTTCTTATATTTTTTCTACAAATGACTACAACACTAACGTGAACACCTGATCATCTTGATCCACTAGTAATAAATATTACAACTCAGCAAGACAAAAGTAATACAATGATTTTTTTTTTTTTTTAATACCTGCACTAGACTAATCTGATTAGGATTTAATCTAGCAATTATTTCTGATTAGGATTTAATCTAGCAAGGTATGATTCAGTCACTCTCTCTCTCTCACGTACACACTCATGCACACATTATATTAAAAATAGATCTGGTTGGGGAAGTATATTATTATATTTGGTCATAGCAGATATGATTGGGGATTTCATTAAATTGTTACTATCACAGTAGGGAATGAGAAAATGTTCGTTAGGGTTCATTCGTAGTCTTTGATTGGGTATTTTGAAATTGATTTGCGACGTAGGGACTATATAGAGTTCGAAACCATGTTTTGAAGGAATTTTATTTGATTATTTGAAAATCGGGCCTCAAGTGAGTCAATAGGAATATTTTCTATTAGGGATAACTAATATTTTCTGGGTATTTTGAATAAAACCCGTTTATTTTTTGGAAAAGGTATTTAACAAATCGGGCTTGCACCCGTTCAATTTTGCTGGTGAATATCTCTAAAAATTTTGGTAAGAATGTTGAGTAAAGATCGATATTTTGTAATCAGCTCCATTTTCTGACCTAATGACCCAGATTAGCGAACTTCCTTGATTTTAATTCGGAAGTTCTTTTGCTTGGGTAAATTATTTACTAAATATTGATTCAGAGATACTTTATAGGAAGGGCCTAACAATTTAAAACAGAAGAAGATAAATGTATTTATTTAAATTTTCTTTTTAGGCTAAAAGTGAAGACAAGAGCTCTAAATCAACTGTTAGTCGTGTTGCGCATGTACCAGTGAACATAACGGTTTTAGATAAAAATGACAATTGTCCAATGTTTGTTAATCTACCGTATTATGCCGTTGTACCAGTCGATGCACAAAAGGGAGACATTATAACCAAGGTAAGAATAGAAAGGTTCTGTCCTACACTATCCTCGTACGGGGATGCGCCACAAAGACTACCTTTTCAAAATGAAAATATTGAAGATAAATTTAAATTTGCTACACCAAAATTTCTTCCAATCGAAATATGACTTACTAACTTCCATAGTGACATTTTGAGATTGCGAGATGTTACTTGAGGGTGACACACTCGCCAGGTGTTATTTGAGGGTGACAACGTCCAGCGAGGTTGTACCATGTGGGTGTTCACGTGAGTTCGCGGCCTCGTGATGCTGGCTATTTTTCTGGCCCAACCCAGACTGGGTGAGGTTAATATGGGTAGTTGGTTTGCAAGTTTCCATCGAATGGAGGGTAAAACCCCCGTCTCGAATCACCAATAGATATTAAAGAGACGTTAAGCCAAATTAAAAATTCATGTTTTACAATATGATGTTACCGAAAAGATTTTGATGACCCTTGACTGGAACTCTGATGATATGCGTTCCAGGTCGTCCCGTTATTTAGAACTGGACATCGTGAAGAGGTTTGGCTGAAGGTCAATATCTTTGGTCATTCACAACATCTTTATAGCTATAGACTTTTAATGGAGTGACAAGATTCTATTGTTTAATTTAGACGGAGGACAGGGTGCCTGTTGTAGGTGGAACACGAATTCTGGGTGTAATGTGCACTCGGCCACGGAGGTGACTAATGCATTTTCTAATATTACTTGTGTTACCGCAGGTTCATGCAATTGATCTAGACAAAGGAGAAAATGGTGAAGTCAGATATGAGTTAAGCAAAGGTCATGGAGAACTATTCAAAGTGGATAGAAATAATGGGGAGATATCTCTAAAGCAAGTTTTGGAAGGACACAACCGAGAGTATGTCCTACACATCTCTGCATTTGACAAAGGTAGGATAGAATTTTGTGTAACTGCTATCAACTCATTTAGACCAGTGGTTCCCAAACTCTTTGGTACCCCGCCCTCTTTTCTTAAAACACTAATGTGTTGCCGAATGCTATCTCATTCAAAACGATAATGTGTTGCTGAATGCTATCTCAATCAAAATGCTAATGTGTTGCTAAATGCAATCTCATACAAATTTTCTAAACATCATTTTCAATAAAATTACCTTTGTAAAAAAATTGTGTACATGTATTTTAACAAAATGATAATAATTCAACTGGTCTCGCCCCCCTCGGTTTGCCTTTACGCCCCCAAAGGTGGGCGCCCCCCCCCTCCAGTTTGGGAACCTCTGATCCAAACAGATCCGAAATAGATGAGTGTTTATCAACTTTTTTCTATTCTTAATAGTTTCTCAAAATGGTAGTCCTGTGAATTGTAGATCTCACTCAATTAATGAATGGGCCGTTATGAGGGTTCCAATTGGCCCAATAGGACCCTCAAACTAGTTAATTTTATGAACGTAAAAAATGTCCATTCTAAGTTTCATCAGAATCTGACAAGGCGTTCGAGAGTTGTCATGGTACAAACAGACACGTGGAATTAAGAATAAACCTTACTTATGGTACATACAGACACGTGGAATTAAGAATAAACCTTACTTCGTTCGGGAGTTGTCATGGTACAAACGGACACTTGGAATTTAGAATAAACCTTACTTCGTTCGGGAGTTGTCATGGTACATACAGACACGTGGAATTAAGAATAAACCTTACTTCGTTCGGGAGTTGTCATGGTACAAACAGACACGTGGAATTAAGAATAAACCTTACTTCGTTCGGGAGTTGTCATGGTATAAACAGACACGTGGAATTAAGAATATAAACTGATAAAACTGATTCCGCTGGCGCTCATTTTCTTTTATGGGTTGACAATATCGAATTTGTGTTGCTATAAGATCAGACGAAGGAAATAAGAGTACCTCCACACTTGCTTAAATAATCATTAAATTTGACCACGAATAAAATCTGGAAGGAGAGAGCGATGAGAAGATTCACATTGTGATGGGTGAACAAAGATGAGAGAACAACTGTATAAAAGGAATTTTGTTGCGTTGAGCTAATATGCTTGTCACTCCTGGTCATTATGAAATCTGATGTTTATGCTTGGCTTCGAACCAATAGCTTTGGTTACGAATCTACAGACTCTACCAACTGAGCTAGTGAGGCTGTAAACATTGTACAGGCTGTGGCAATTAGTATTTCCACATTTGAAAGAGCTGGCAAATAAAAACGAAATGAAATAAGTGGCTATAATGGTTCACTTTTCAAAAAAACAACTTGACAACGAATGCACGATGCACGCTCCACCAAACCATTGCGACAACTAAAAACTAGATGTCATATCGTGTTGAATATCACAAACCCCTCGCTCCTCCCACTATCACTCCCCCTCCCACGATTTTTTGAAATGTGGGAAAACTAATTGCCGCACCCTGCCTGTATAACATAATTTTAAAATTATTTTCTTTTTTTCAGGAATCCAGCCCTGTTCTACTGAAGTATCAGTTAATGTAAAAGTAATTGATAAATCCATGCCTGTATTTGATAAACAATTCTATGCAGTATCTATTCGAGAAGATATTCAAATCCATTCTCCGCTTCCATTTAGTATTCGAGCGGAATCTCCTCTCAACAGAAAACTCATTTACAGTATTGTTGGCGGAAATCAACGGGAACAATTTGCCGTTGATTTCAATACAGGTAAGAAAATACTGCTTTATTTTCTCCGTGATTTCATGTGAAAATAAAAGGTTCATATTATTTGAGTCCCTAAAATTAATCATATTACAAAAACTTCGTTTTCAGAGAACGCTGATCAACATTCTTAAATTACTTAGAGGGACCATATTTGACTCACTAGAACCTACTTGGAAACTATACTATCTACAGCTAATGTTTTTATTGATTTAAAAATAAACAATTTTAAGAATTTCAAAATTCAAAGTTCTCAAAAGAGCTATTTATACATATGGTCCTTCTTAGACACTGCTCCTAATGTTGTGTCTGAGATCCTATTTCAATCCAGTTAAATCAAGAAAAATATGGAATTCCATATTTTTTTCGGGGTCCGCTAATTAATCATTCTGCGGACTCCCATAAGAACATATGTATTTGTTTCTCTTACATATATGGAAAGATATGTGCTATGTAATATGATAAGTAAGTATGCGATTGTCTCCGTGCACCATAATATAAAAGTTACGTCCACGTGTTCAATGACTGTAGGGAGATGTGTAATAACATCAATAACAGGGTTCTGATAACATCAACGGCCCTGGTATCACTTATAAGTCAGTATTTTTGACATCCTTGTTTTATTTTATTTTAAAACAGTGTCCTCCATATGACTGACAGTAATGCGTGTTTTGAGTTTGACAACCCATCCGAAATAAACATTAAATGGAACCTAGTTTCCTACCAAATATCATTTATTTCGACAAAGTCAAGTGCGTACGCAACCTAAGGGGTACAAACGATTCCTTTTAATTCGATATTTAGATTCTAAAGAAGATATTTGGAATCTAAAAATCCTTGTCGAGATGGAAGATCTCATTATTGTTTGACATTCTGACACTTGAATTTCTTTCTAATTTCTTTTTTGACAGCTGCCGACGGTAACAATGGGCCATGTGAGTATATTTTTCAGTTTAGGGTATGCTTTCCAGTTCATTTGTTTGTTTGAGTTGATTTTTGCTTATCGTACTAGGTCTCTTGATTTTATAAAGCAATATCCACAATATTTGTTTGTTTTTTTAAGCAAAAAATGGGCACTGCTTCTGCTAACTTTTAGCGTATTTTTAGTCCTAAAAGTATTTAAAATTTTTGATTATTTTCAGATTTTCTGTTTTACTCTTTACACAAACAGGCGTTATCGTGACCTCAGCATTTTTTGCGCAAAAACATTTCCTCGTCTTCTTAGTTAGTAGTTAGCATGTCCTCTCAATATTTTTTATTTGATTCAATGACTAAAAATACGCTCCTCGGAATAGGGGTTAGTTTTCAAGTTGTAGTATTTTCCTTTAATGTTGTTTCAACAGGCAACAGTTGTAGCTTAGTATTTCAGTTGTTTAGTATCATAGTTTCCTTAAAAATTAACGATGTTGTAATGCGATATATTATGTCAGAGACACATGGCTCCTAAAAAAAATTAAAAATTCTAATTTTTACTAAGGCATCGTCTTAGAAACGTATCCTAACTTTCCTGCTTGGAAAATCAAGTTAAAAACATATTTTTGGGTATAAAATTGTTTGTTCTAATCAAATATCGATTTTTGGAGTCATGTGTCTTTTTAAAAGAAAAATGTGGGCTTTTTTCTAATTGATGTGACACGGTCCTAGCATTTGGACTGCCCTAAGTTTTTCTTCCTGCTGTCCAATTTTCTACATTTTGTTTTGTTTTCGTTAGGTAAAGTTTCTTAAGCAAGGAATTTGAATTTATGCTTTTTAGAATATCTTTTTATATATCTCAATATCCCGAGAACTGCCACTGGTGAACTTAAATTGTCAAACTCAATGTAATGATACATTTTTTTTGCATGTCCCTTGTTATGATTTGCATGATATTGAACTATTTTATTGTATTTTGTATTAGGCTCTCTCACATATAGGGTGTCTAAGAGATGATTCAATGGTCATTTCCAATCGGAAATATTCTATACAGGGTCAAGTATTTCAGAAACCAGCAGCTTCCGTGAACTAGTAGGTATTAATAACTGGCTTAGTTGCCGAAAACCCTGGTTGAAATCCTGCGAGAATCCATTTTTTCCAGTGCTTAGCTTGGTTGTTCTATCTGCACTCACCCTAGTGAGGAGCTTAAGCAATTGTAAAGCGACCTGTGGCAGCTTTACAATTTACAAGAGCAAACATAATAATACTGTGATGATTCAGTGTAGTGGCCCTTGTAATGGTGTGATGCTTACAAATAATTTGTGACAAAAATATGTTGTTGTTTTTCCCAACTGAATTATGAAATAAAAATTTCCCTAAATTTTTGGGGGGAACAGTTTTGTTTTTGCGGGGAACGTCATCACTAAAAGAAATTGCTAGATTTTATTTAAAATATTTTCGATAATTGTCTATTGAATCATCTACTACAACTCCAAATGAAGATATTTTTGAATCTATCGTATGGATTTCAGAGAGGTTCATAATGAACCCCAAGCATCCCCAATCTCGATGTTTGGTAGAGTGTTCATCGCCCCCTTCATCGTATCTCTGTCGCCTCCTCAAAAATTCAAATAAACCTCAAGGGGCAATATTGTCAACGTTGGAAATGTTGTTGCTGTAGGGGGTTTCCTATTAAAATTAACTGTTCAAGTTTAGAAAAAAGGTGGAAATTGGTTAATATGAGGTTACTGAAAGTTTAGTTGGCCGTTGTTTGGAACAGTGATGGAATTCATTTCAGTCATTCTGGTACGTTGAACCGACTATCATTATGATAGCCCTCAATATGGTTGATTCTTCGCACCGGGAGTACACGTGCCCTCAGGCACGGCCAAAGACCACCAACACTGTTCCGACAACAACTCACTGTGCTGCTCCAGATACTTCTTCAAAGGGATGGTATATAAATCCTTGCTGAACCCTAAAGTGTCTGATCACTGTTCTCTGTATGCTGGCAGTGCTCATGATGTAAATCATTTATTTATCTGGCCATCAAACCCAACCAATCTAGAGCTGTCAGCATTGTGGACAGATCCTGTTGGGGTGGCCGCCTTCCTTGGCCTGGAGACACAGTGAGATCCGTGAACGTTAACAAGAACAATCATTATGAAAACGCCAAGTTGAGAATCACTGAATCACGAGTTTTTATTTTAGAGTATTAGCCATGATAATAGGCGAACTGAAATGATACATCGAAAATGATTCTGTTTTCTAAAACTATTTCACCTTTTTGTTTTCCTTCAGGTTCAATCACCGTGGCGGATGAATTAGATTTTGAAAAGATCAAAGAGTACACTCTTACTGTACGCGCTACTGATAGTGTTTCTGGGCATTTTGCTGAAGTTCTTGTCAGTATACTAATAACGGATGTGAATGACTGTCCTCCAGAGTTCCCTCAGGACTCCTATAACGTATCTATCTCTGAAGCGGCACCGTTTGGAACTTTGATTTTAAAAGTATCTGCAGAAGATAACGATTCAGGTGAGTTATCTTTTGGGAGTCAAGCTACTGCTCATGGTAAAGCGACGTAAAAACGGCCTTAATGTTGCGTCGAACGATTTTATATCGCAAGTAGGATGCCGCCGACAAATAGTGTTATTATTTTTGGTTTCTTATGTTCAGTAATGAAATTTGGTATGTGACGAAAAGTTTGGGGCACAATAAGATCTCAATTTTTTTTTTTTTTTTATCTAATCGCCCCTTATATTAGACATCCTCGGAACTTTGAATTCTCACCATTTTCAATTAATTCTTTAAGATCAGAGAATATTTTTTCAATTTTATTTTGTGTCAACAGGTATTAATAGTCAAATCAGATATTCTCTGGGGAACTCGTCATCAGATTTCTTCCACATTGATCCGGAAGATGGATCTATCTACACCAAAAGATCTTTGGATCATGAGTTGCAGACAATTCATCATATTCTTGTCATAGCTACAGACCAAGGAACTCCGCCACTAACATCTCAAACACATGTTTGGCTCAGAGGTAAGACTCTTTCTGCCGAATAAAATCTATGTTAGATAAAATACTATATCTTCAATTGATTATAAAAATTATAAAGATGTTAATTAGAGCTGACTAGTTTCATACTCTCCTGGGTACATCATCAGAGCTAGTGTGATCGACATTTATGTATCCCCCTTAGTTAATTAGAACTGACTAGTTTCATACTCTCCTTAGTACATAAACAGAGCTAAGGTCATCGAAACTTATGTATCGTCCTCAGTTAATTAGAGCTGATTACTTTCATACTATCCTGAGTACATCATCAGAGCTAGTGTCATCAACACTTATGTATCGTCCTCACGATATCGCCATTTTACACGAGCGCTTCAAAAATATCGAATTACAAAATTAATCATACTCGAATTCAAAGAGTCTTTGTATGTTAACCATTACCTATTTTTATAAAATTTCATCAATATCGACCACACTGGTGCAAAAATATGGTCCAAAAATTTTGGTACCCGGTGCGTATTTTTCTTAAAAAATGATAAAAGGCCCATATTCGCTGAAGCTGTGATAGGTGATTTTTTTTTTTTAAAAAAAAATATATATCCTGTTTTTGCTTTTTGAAAATTCATTCACACGAATATTAATTCGTATGAATAACGTAAATATATATGTTGTCAGCAAAAAAACGGGCATTAGAGAACGTGAATTGTGCATGGGCTGTGTCACCCTATTTGCTGTGCCCGACACTAATTCAATTTGTTATCTATTTCAGTGTTGGATATTAATGACAATCCACCCAAGTTGGAACAGGCAGCTTACGTGTGTTATCTATCAGAAGACGCTGTTAGAGGACAGTTTGTGACAGTTATCAGTGCAAGTGACCCTGATAATGTGGACCATGATAGACTTATGTATAGCATTGTGGGCGGAAACCAACAGCAAACTTTCTCCATGGACTCGAACACTGGTAAGATACAATTTTGGATACGGATTTCTCCACTAGCGTGTATGTTTGTACCCATTTATTTTTGATGGGGTTTTCGGTTCCAATACCACAGCACAAACGGTAGCATATAGCTAAAAATTGATGGAAATGGATCTCCCCCCCCCCGTCAAAAAAAATCATGTATGTCAAACGCTTATCAAGTTAATTCCAAATTTGCAATTTATTGACCAAATTTGGCAAGTCACGGTTTGATATCTTAAATTTTTGTATCGACAACATATCAAATCAAAAGAAAAAGTTTTATGTGACCAATCTAGCTTATTTCGGGGTAGTGTCACCTGTTGCTTATTTATCCGTTTAGCTTTTAATTTATAGTTCAACTAATATCTATTTCTAATAATGTGTTGTCTTATTTATTTTTGTCCTAGGTGTGATCACTCTGATCAATCTTCAGAAACTTTCCGAAAGCAAAGTTCACGTTCTGAACGTCTCTGTCTCTGATGGTGTTTATACATCTTTTGCAAGAGTTCGTGTTGAAATGTTGTCAGGAAATAAAGTTGGACCCCAATTTGAAAAACACCAGTACGATGTAAAAATGATGGAAAATCAGGCGCCGGGAACTCGAGTTATCAGGGTCCTTGCTCAAGATAAAGATTCAAACCAGGTTATGTACAGTATCCCATCACAACTTCTGTTGGAAACGTTCTATATCAATAATGCCACAGGTAAACACAATGAATGACTTTTGGGGGGAATATTATTGGCAAATTAGCCCTTCATCTTTTGTTGAGGAGGACAATGCTATTTGCTATTAAGATTACTAAATTTGAAGGGAATCTTAAAATATCTAATAACAAATTTTGTAATTTAAATTTTTTTTCCATAAATGTCATGACGACTTTAAGAAAAAAATATCTTGTTTACTTTTCCCAAAAATACACTCAGTCATAATTATAAGGTTTTATGACTCAAAAATAGAGCAAAATCTAACAAAAAATTGATCGTTTACCTAATTTTGTTGTTGTAGCAGTGTTCATAATAAAATCAACGGTTCAGTCACCCATTTTTGGATTCAGGTTTGGAAAAATGAAATAGGTTGATATGAGGGAACAGAAAAGGTTTTGATGCCGTTTATCGAGAACTCTGATGCTATGCGTTCCAGGTCGACCATCGTGGGACGCTCCTAACTTTGTCCGTAAGTTTACTTGCCGGAAATCATCGTGGGTTTCAAACGTAAAAAATATTTTGAGTGCGTTTATCCAGATATGAGAAACTTACTTCATCTATCTTGAACTCTTCAAGATTTGTTCGTTTTGAGATGCTAAGATTCTTTTTTTCATTTTACAGGTGAACTCATCGCCAAGATTTCATTAGACCGTGAAACTAAAAAGGTGTATGAAATACCTATCATTGCAACAGATCAAGGGGGTCGATCTGGTTTTACAACTGTCCGACTTAGGATCGCTGATGATAATGATAATGCTCCTGTATTCATGCTACCCGAGTACAAAATATCTATTCCTAGCAACTTGGCCATCAATTCAGGATTCCTTAAAGTGAAAGCTGTTGATATTGATGAAGATTTGAACGCTCAAATTGAGTATTCCATCTACGAGAGAGAATCAAAAGGGATCAAAGATTTATTTACGATAAATAAACATACTGGAGGATTGAGTTTGACCAAATCACCCGTGCCTTATGGTAAGATGTAGCTGTATAGTTGTTGTTGAAGTGGTGTTTCCCTATAAATCAACTTTTTTTTTAAAAAAAAATGGAGAAATTCGTTGATAAGAGCTTGACGAAAAGATGTTAATGACTCTTGGTTGGAACTGTAAAGGTATTGCAAATGGGTACAAACTGTGAACCAGTGCCTCGCTAGGGTCCAGTAATCCTAGACAGGATCGACTCCTGTTTAGAAAAGTCGATATTTTACTCTAGGATATTTTTTTATGCTGCGGTACAACTTTCTATCGCTTTTTTCCGTTTTAGCTCATGTGAATCAGTACTTCTCAATTTTTAGGTGTTCTCTGCTGAAAAACGGACATAAATTGGGAGAAACAGGATATACCGTTTTATGTGGAAGGGTCCATTCCAGTCCAATTTTCCCTAAAAGATTCGAATAAAAATCCACTAGAAAGTGTCATTTTTGGCAATAACTGCCTTCCAGCACAAGCTGTTGAACTACCCTCTGCTTTCAGTGCCCTGTGGGTTGTCACAATGGTTGTTTAAAAGTCTTAGTCATAATTGTAATGGCTCAAACAGGAAGCCCTAAAACCAGTTCCTAAATTAAAAAAAAAACTCCTTCCTAAATCAGAATTTTGCTTTTTCAATTTTCAGAAAACGAAGTTTTTCAATTTTTCGTTCGTGCTAGTGACCGAGGAACTTCTTCTCTACATGCTGATGTGCCTATTGAAGTTTACATAATGGACCCAACTGACCAAAGACCCGTATTCGAACATGACGACGAAAAGTATTTCATTTCAGAAGCCTCACCTATTGGTAAGTTAAACCGTTCTATAAACACAGACAATTGTTTTTTTTAAAACAATTATCTTTTAAAAGACATGAGAAAACGTTTCTTATGTCTTTTTTTTTTGAGATTTTCTTGGACCTTGTTTGAATGATGCACTTTTCCTCGTTGCTCAGTTACAGCAGTTTAAGCTTTGATCAAACGAAACTAAATTAACACAAAGGCTTGAAGGTGAAAAGAAAATGTAACCAGTAAATTTGTTAACTGTAGAACTTACTCAAATTTTGGGCTGCCATTTGCCTCCGAGTGGCCTAACAGGGCCCAAAAACTAATTTGCTGATTCCATGAACTTAATGAATGTCCATTTCCTGGTTGCTCAGTTACATTAGCCTAAGCTCAAATCAAATGAAATCTATTAAATGCAATGTGCTTTTCATGGCACCGATTATGTTTTGCTCCCTATTGGGCTACTCGGATCCTCATGGCAGTTCACAGAACTACTAGTTTATGAGAGGTTGTATGTTCAATTGACATTTTTTTCCTTTACGCTTCTATAACTTGACTGAATATTATGTTCTCCTAGCGGTGTGCCTTTTAAAATCACCTATTTTCCCCATTCTTATTTTTTGTTTGTAATAATGGTAGAAATAGGTTCTTATGAGGTAACCGAAAAGGTGTTGATGGCCCTGAGCTGGAACTGCGTACAAGATCGTCGTGGTGCGGAGAATTCGTCATCGTGAGGATGGCTGGATATTATAGTCACAACTGAGTTATCACTAAAATTCCAGTCATGCGCGGATATAGCCCTCTTATTTTGGGGGGCACAATCGCACAATATACCTAAGAGAAAAATTGGAGGGGGGGAAGGGGAGGAACTCGTAACCAAGAGACCGGGAGTTCGAGTCCTGGGCAGTACTTTTTAATGCAATGTGTATCGAGGTACGATACTTAATTTGTTAAAAGCTGTAGAGCTTATCGCAAGTACCTTTTATAAGGGTGATGAGCGATTTTATAAGCATGAAAAAAAAGTGCCATGACGAATGACAGAATTTTTGACGATTTTTTATTTACGCATTTCTAATATTTAGTCTCGAATTATTTAGGGGCCCGTGCCCTCCCTCCCTCTCAATGGAATAAAGGACACAGCGGATCACCATTCATTTAATTTTTTTTAAAGTTTTATGTGATTATGTATAATGAAATTTGAGAAACACCGCCCGCGTAAAAAAACTGGGGGGGGGGCACGTGCNAAAACTGGGGGGGGGGTGCACGTGCCCCCCGTGCCCTCCCCTATATCCGCGCATGATTCCAGTTGATTATTATAGTTCATGTGGCGTTGGTCGCTGATATGTTCATTCAATTGTTCTATGATTTAACAATTTCAGGAAGCGTTGTAACTACCGTCAAGCTGATCTCAACAATTTCTGTCAAATTCAAACTAATATCTGGTGAACCAACATTTATTATAGACAAAGATGGACAAATTTCTTTAGCCGAACCTTTAGATCGAGAAAAAAAATCAACGCATACAATAGGAGTAATGGCTTATACAGATTCAAGTCCACCTTTGACGGCAATATCCGAAGTCACAGTACAAATTTTAGATATTAATGATAACATTCCAGTTTTTCATTCAGATAGTTATTCCATAGCTTTTGCAGAAAATGTACCAGAGGGAACACCTATACTGAAAGGTATTTTTGAAATTTGGCCAGATTGTTAATACAGGGTGGCGCAAATGGCCATAATTATTTTTCATTCATTTTTTCAGGTGACGATTAATTTTATTTTTAGTTAGAAATTTCTCGTCTGCACACAAGCTCATCGAGCACTACAGGAATGAGGACTGGGCGAGTTTTAGGAAAACATTACAATCGGTTACACGTGACTAAAGCTCTGTAGGCAATAGCTTGTTATTTTCATTTTGTATGGAAACATTTTCAAGTCTTGCGTCCAAATTTGACGTTTATGTAGGCCAATTGTCTTCTTGACACGCCTTCCCTCAAAAATAAAATTAAACGATTATTTGTGAAAAAAAATATACATCCGGTTTCTGAGAACTATTTATCTTTTTTTGTACTATGCTGAGATAGATTTGAAGGCCAGACCAACTGGCCTGGGCCTGAAATGAAAGGTTACAGATATATAGACAAAGTGTACAAATATTTGTTATGAGATTACCGAAATAGTATTAATATTTTAAACTTGAAGTTTTAAACACCGTTATATTTAATCCGAATCGATATTGTCGAAATAGTATTGATAGGGCTTGGCTCGAACAGTGATTGAATGCGTTCCAAGACCTTCGGGTGCGTAGAACCGACCATCGTCGTTTGTAATATGTATAGATTTACTCCGCTGTTAAATGAAAGGAAAATATATTTGGGTCACACAGATCCTCTTTGACCTCCTCGCAGAAGAGTGTGTCTTAAGTTGGTTAAATTGGGATATTATGTCAAGTAAAACCATAATGAAGGTTGAAAATTACTATATCTTCACTTGACTAAAAAATATTAAAGATGTTACCAACTAGTTTCGTCCTCTCCTGAGAACATCATTGGAGCTAGTGTGAGAGAAATTATCTTATTACCTCGTGAGATCATTTCTCTGGCACTAGCTCCGATGATGTTCTCAGGAGGGGACGAAACTAGTTGGTTCCTTAACATCTTTAATATTTTTTAGTCAAGTAAAGACAGTAATTTTCAACCTTCATTAGAGTGTGTCTCGTTTGGGGAAGGTAAAATTTCTATTGAAAAACTTTACCTATTTTCAGTGCACGCTGATGATGCTGATGAAGGCAGTAATGGAGAGGTCCGCTACATGTTACAAGGCTCTGCAGCAGATATATTCTCCGTAGATACATACACAGGATGGCTGAGTACATTGGTACCTCTGGACAGAGAACAGGAAAGTTCTTATAACTTGCTAGTTGTGGCAACGGACAATGGATCACCTCCACACAGCACGTCTACAAATGTGCACATCACGTTGATTGATTACAATGATAACCCTCCTGTGTTCTCTCAGGATTCCTATGCAGCTGCAGGTATGCTATTTATCGTAAATTGTTATCTTAAAAGTGATGAAAAAGAAGCAACGTTTGCTCAAACAGTGCTCTAGTCGGTAGCATCGGCAATTCAGTTACTTACTTTCTGTGCTCTCTTTATAATATATCTCCACTTTATAACAATATGATCAACGTAGAGCCGAAGCTATTAATGCTACAGACTTGAAATTTGGCAGGGACCTTCGTTGCACCATGTAAAATTTTAATTTTAAGGGGTAGAAATCACGAAAAGTAAACAATCCCCATAAGAAATACATTGGAGCGGGAGAGATAGCATGATATATCATTTAAAATATGCGCGGGCGAAGCCGCAATCGGGGGATGCTAGTCCAAATTAGAAAGAGTGAAATATGTTGTACATATGTTTCTTAGCCAAATAAATACTTATCTTATTCCCCTGAGTACATCATCAGGACTAGTAGGAAATTAAAAGAAGATGAGGGAGAGAGCGTGTCCTGCTATTTTTATAATCCAAAGAAATCTTCTGTTAGGAAGGCCTCGTTATTTGAGATAATCGAAATCTCTGTTTTAATATTATTGATAATTCTTCGCAACAAAAGTCGCAGTTTGTCGCAGGTTTATTATAAATTAATATCATAGAGCGACGGAGCCGGTCAAAATGGTCCGTTTTTAAAAGAAGATGTGATGGAACCCGAATCCAGATATTAAAGTATTTCAGGATAAAAATAAATTTAGATTGAACCAAAAGTATCAGAGTGACAGCAAAAAAAAAAGTATAATGCCGTGATGTCCAGTTTTCTAAGGGAAAAACTGTTTATTTTGAAATTTTTATTTTTTGTGATTTCAGTGAATGAAGATGCTCTGCCCGGTACTGTTGTTGTACAACTGACCATTACAGATGCCGATTCAGATTCTACTCCGGCTGTATTTTACATAACCGAAGGAGATCCTCATGCTCAATTCGCTATCCGAAGTACTGGCGAAGTGTACGTCGCTCGACCATTAGATCGGGAAAGTACAGACAGTTATATGTTAACAGTGGTGGTAACAGATGGAAAATTTGTGTCCTCTGCTAAACTGGATGTAGATGTTTTGGATGCTAATGGTGAGTTTTATATGTTAACAGTGGTGGTAACAAATGGAAAATTTGTGTCCTCTGTAAACTGCATAACCAGCAGCACGAGGGCGTGAACCCACGTGGACACCCACATGAAACAACCTTGCTGGACGTTGCTTAACTTTAGTGATCGAACGGGAACTGGTGTATTAAATTTGCCATAGACGCTGGCTGCATATTAAGTCTATTACTATTGTAGTAGTATTCGCATCTTAAATGTAAGGACGGTCGTCTTTTGGAAGCGACTGCAAGCTTAGGCTGCTGCCAGCGTCTTCAAGCGACAAATCTAACTCCAGGAGATTTTGAAGCTTGTAGTTGCTTGAAGTCGCTTGTAGTAGCGTGAGCATATAGAAGGGCGTAATCGCTTCCGAAGGACAACCGATGTAACTGTTCCCCTGTCTAGAATTCTTGAATTGGTAGAATTAGTTTGTGTTTTTACATTTTGTTTTACAATATTATGTTGGATGTCGCGCTAGTCCCAGAAGGGGTGCTCTACCGAATAGCCTGGAAATATCCCATCCCAACCCGAGATGTTAGATTCCTACTGACTACCCCCCCCCC
>CM022879.1:9126621-9141011 GCA_012654025.1 Pachypsylla venusta | reverse complement strand
GAGTTCGTCACATTAAGCGAGTTTCCTCACTTTCGTTACACTATAGAGCAGAATGTTTGGAAACTGGAGCAGTTACATGTGAACAGCCACTTGAGTTCGTCACATTAAGCGAGTTTCCTTACTTTCGTTACACTATAGAGCATAGAGCCGAATGTTTGGACACTCCGAGCAGTTACATGCGGACTTTCAAAAGATCTGGCACCGAACGCTTATACAATTCAATGAAATTATGGTCAATAATAACATTATAAATATCCAACATTAATCTTTCAAATACCCTGACATGTTCAAAACCCATGTTAGGTACTCCGTTATCCTCTAATAATTTATGGACACCAGTATCCTGAAAACAAAGCAATGAAATAAAAATTCATTATGGAACCCCATGTATGTGACTGACAGTGACCAAAAGTTTCGAGGCACAATTCGCCCCCCAAATCGAACCTACATATAAAATTTCATCAAAATCAACAAAAGTGCGCATCACGGCAGGACAAACGATTTTTTTTTTTTTCGATTTTTGGATTCAACGTACCTTGTAACGTAAAACATCAACTTTCCTTATTTAGTGACGATTTCGAAGATTCGTGTTCCTTCAACTGCCTGGTAGAATATTTCTAGTTGTGCCGGGAGAATCACTTGCCGGTTAAGTCACTGTCACTGCTTAGTATGAATGTGAAGGTTCATGTTCCTTCAACTGCATGGTAGAATATTTTTAGTTGTGCCGGGAGAATCACTTGCCGGTTAAGTCACTGTCACTGCTTAGTATGAATGCTCCTTTACAGCAAAAATTACGCTATTTAAAGGGGGGGGGGAGGTCTGCATTTATTTTCTTCTAGACAAACTAGTCCCCTGTGGATAGGGTGACTTAAAAAGAATTCTTCCAAGGTACCCCAAGTCCACACCAGTCGTAAAAGGCAAATAAGGGAAGGTTCAGGAATGATATCCTTACCATTGTACATGCAGAAAGCAAGAAGAAGTTACTGCATTGTCCGTAAGGATTGTCAAGTATCAACAATTCATGGCGAGTTGTTGTCCCACGGCCTGTTAATCTATAATGATAAAAAGATAAGGAAAAACTGCGGGAATCCCACTAAACCAATTGTGACAAATTTAGATGTCAGAATCTATAAATATAGCCGCGAAATGTCAATGGTAAATAGATATACTTACACAATCTTGAACACCGTAATCATTAAAAAGAACTTCTTCTGTTAAAAAATTTCCTATTTTTATTATAAAACTTGGTCCTCTCTCTGCTGTATAGTTCTGAGTTATATCTGTGATAATACTAACAAAGATATCTCCATTTTGATTTATTCTATATAACGCACGGTTGGGATTTAATAGATCTCTCTGACTAGTGGCATACATCATAGCACAGAAAGGTTTTTTAATATAGTATAAATGATGCGTGTTAGGATAGTCTGGCATTATATTTAAACCTTCAATCATATATGGGGGAACATCATCCCTACGATGAACTATGCCATATGCATCTACAAATTCAGTAGGTAATAACCTGAAATGGGTTATATCTGAAACAAAATATTATGTTTCAGGGGTTAATAAGCTGAAAAAAATATTGTGTGTTCAGGGGTTAATAACCTGAAATCAAGTAAAATGCTGTTTTGCATCGCCAAGAAAAACAAAACGAGCGTGGTATAAGTACGTTAATCCTAGTTCGAAAGTATCTTCACTTTCAATTCTGACCCTTTTCAACTAAACTTTTTTTTTTTTTTTTTTCATATTCGCCTTTGGCACGTGCAATAAACGAAGTTTAACTTTTATCTTACTTTAATCCGTCAATGGGAATGTCTTTTATGGGCACCTGAAAAATTGTCTAAAATTCATAATTTTTTTTTTTTTTTTTTCCACCTCGCGCTTACCACGGCCACTGTATTGAACTTCAAGGAGCGGGATTTTATATATGGGGTCCTTCTGGCCTTAACTCGATATTTTCATAAAAAAAAAAAAAACGTCGGACACCTTGCGTCGCATTAGCGGTACTCTCTATATCTTCAGTTATGATTGTCCTAGAAAGCTGAAATTTTGTAGGTATATTACTTGTTGCTATATCAATTTTTTATATTTTATAAAAAAAAAAAATTATAACTCTAACTGCTTTTGATTTTTTCGACTTTTTTAATTTTTACATAAAATTTTGGCAACTCTATACGGCATAAGTATATTAACGCTTTCATCATAACGATGTGAAGAAAATGCACAACTAATTTATCATATATTCAAGAGTTTTCCTTGTTAGAAGTAATGTTTTCGACAAATGTACGGTTTTTGAGTTATGGGCTGCCAAAGATGAAAAAAATGCAATGAACTTCAGAATACTATCTTCAATATCTCGGCCAATGTTGGTCCTAGAAAGCTGAAATTTTGTAAATATGTTATTTGTTCCGTTTAAAAAAAAAATGACATGTCATAAAAAAGATTTATATTTAACCTTTTTCGAGTTTATAGAGTTTTTTGCTACTCTAATACGCATAAGTACGTTAACGCTTTATCGTAATGACGTGAAATTTGGAGGATAGATTCATCATATTGTCAGAAATTTTCCTTGTTAGGAGTAATGTTTTCGATAAATGCACGGATTTCGAGTGATGGGCCACCAAATATAAACTAAATCCGAGATATCTTGCGGTACGTTTTTCCCCCCCTTAAAGAACTAGATTGACGATTTCTTTTTTTAACCATAACTTTTTAATGGTTTGACCGATTTGGATAAAATTTGGTAGGATTGTCCATCTAGTTTATTGAAATGGCGGTATATATTTTGACGCAGATCGCTCGAACGGCGAGATAATTCAATTTTTTCTTTTCCGAGATAAATTTGCAATTAGAAATATGTTACTTTGTCTCAATTTTAGATTTTAGAAAACAAAGCAATAGCTGGGTACCTATCATAAAATGAAAAAGATAGGTAGACCCTTTTTTATTGTTTCTTGATTTATATCAAACAAATCTTCTATTTATGACGAACTACTAGGTCCAAACAAACAATGCAATCTGTAATCAAGCAAAACGCTAGTTTTGCAACGCCAAGAAAAACAAAACCAGCGTGCTATCAAGAAAAACGCTAGTTTAGCAACGCAAAGAAAAACAAAACGAGCGTGGTATAAGTACGCTAAACCGAGTTTGTAGGTATTTTAACTTTCAATTCTGACCCTTTTTAACAAAACTTTTTTTCTTTTTTTTTCATATTCGTCGTTGGCACGTGCAATAGATGAAGTTTAACTTTTATCTCACCTTTGTCCGTCAATGGAAACGCATTTTTTCGGGCACCCCGAAANTCAATGTTTAGTCAAGTTTCTTG
Source organism: Pachypsylla venusta (assembly GCA_012654025.1). Taxonomy (NCBI): domain Eukaryota; kingdom Metazoa; phylum Arthropoda; class Insecta; order Hemiptera; family Aphalaridae; genus Pachypsylla; species Pachypsylla venusta. The sequence goes on along the minus strand of CM022879.1, from coordinate 9,137,683 downwards.
AATCAAGAAATTTGACTAATGTAAATTTGGCTGTTTCAATGTTTAGTCAAGTTTCTTGATTCAAGAAATTTGACTAATGTAAATTTGGCTGTTTCAATGTTTAGTCAAGTTTCTTGATTCAAGAAATTTGACTAATGTAAATTCGGCTGTATCAATGTTTAGTCCAGTTTCTTGAATCAAGAAATTTAACTAAAGTAAATTCAGCTGTATCAATGTTTACAAAACGTTAACAACCATCTATTTGTTACTTCCTCAGATCTTTATCTTCTAAGATCGGGACCTATCTTCTGATCATGGTACTAAGAAACAAGATGTGTTTTTGACCAGAATTGAAGTCATGAGTATCGGGTTTTCTATAATTATCTAACGATTCCTTTTTAGTCTTCTCATAGTGAGTGATGAGGAGAGTAAAAACGAAAGAAAAAATAAAATAAAGGTGAAAGTAAGCAATTAGAATTAAGCGGCTATTATTACATCATGCGCAGATATTGACGAATTCACGACGGGAGAACCATACCATGTCTCTTTTTAGTATCACATACCTATTCCAATCATATTCAAATGACAACTAGGAGACTCGGACTGCATTCTAGAAGAATACCATCGTGCATTATCTAGAAATGCCCTAACTTTGTGCTAAGACTATTTTTTTGTTATTACTTTCAGGTGAACTGAAGACAGCACGTGGTTTAGATCGCGAAAAAATTGCTCATTATACTCTCAACGCGCACGTGCAAGACAGAGACAAGCCAACGTGGGAGTGTGTATCCCTCTTATTGCTTTCCATCACAGATATTAACGATAATGCACCAGAGTTTAATGCCGTCATGTCAACAGCTTCAATTCTAGAAAATGCTGACATTGGATCTTTGGTTACAAAAATACACGCCACTGATGATGATATAGGTAAGATGGTTTGAAACTCGTCACTGAAATTAACTTTTCCGAGCAACAATACTTTGTATTCATCAGGATCGAACTGAAGCTTGTGTTATTGAACCCCTAACTTGGAGTACTTTGCTCATATCGGTATTTCTGTTCAAACATTAATATATGTATATTTCCTCCGGAAATCTATTGAGTAATAGATTGTAGCAAATTGGTGTCCACGTTGGTTCGCGCCTTGGTGATGCTGGCTATTTTTCCGGTCCAGCCCAGGCTGGGTGAGGTCAATGTGGGTAGCCGGTNTTTTTTTTTTTTTTTTTTAAAAAAAAAAAAAACTATTTGAAATAAAATACTAATACGAATTACGAAAAATCAAAATTAAATTCTAGCCATAAGCATTTTACCCCAATTCAGCAATTACGCTGAGTTGTGTAACCTCAGTGTCCCAAGAAACAGGCCGCTCATATCCGCAACCCCGCATAAATCCGAACAAAGCATCATTACACGAAGTTTGAAGTTGTGTGGTAGAGAAAATAATTTCGAATATAATATATGTCGTACCCAACCTAAAAAACAAATCATCAGAATGCAAGATAAATTGACCTTATCAGACTTACTAACCTATGGAACCATTGTCTTATTTTTAGAATCATCAGAAAAAATGCAAGATAAATTGACCTTATCAGACAGTAACCAATGGAACCATTGTCTCGTCAGAAAAAATGCAAAATAAATTGACCTTATCAGATTTACTAAACTATGTCTTATTTTCACAGGTCTAAATCGTAAAGTTAAATATATTTTGATAGATTCAGCCGATGGTCACTTTAATATTGCCTCAGACAGTGGAATCATCACCTTGGCAAAGACATTGGACCGAGAAACGGTTGCTTCTTATAATTTAACAATTCGTGCCACAGACCAAGGCTCTCCTCCACTCTCAACGCTATGTCTTCTTCAAGTATCTGTGCTAGATGTGAATGATAATCCACCAGAATTTGTGTCCAGGTAATGTTTTTTCCGATATCGCACAGACATGTGTTAGTTATATAAACATAATTATGTGTAGCAAAGATGATTTCAAAAGTAGTGTGTTGTTGTTTTAGCGGGGTTTCTCTTAAAATCAACTATTCCAATATTGGATTCAGGTTTAGAAAAATGGTAGAAATAGGTCGATATGAGTTTACCGAAAAAGTTTTGATGGCCGTTGGCTGGAACTATCATGATATGCGTTGCAGGTTGTCCTGGAACGTAGAACCGGCCATCGTGAGGCCGTCAGCTAGTGTGTTTAATTTATTGCTGCCATCACTATCTCACTACAACAGATACAAACTAAGATAGGAAGGATTCAATCGATGGTGACATCATCGTTTCCGATGGTAGCTATCTCATATAGCTGTATGAGACTGCAGCTCTAAATAAGTTGTATGCTACTAAAAAAAATCATCATACATATGATGATTCATCATATGTATGATGAATCATCATATGTATGATATAATCATACAAAAATCATCATAGGGCTATATTCTAAAACTCCACTTGAGTGCGAGTTTTAGTGGTCACTACCACTTGAGTGTCTGATTTGCATTGTTCTGACCAAAAAAATTACATGTAATTTTATTATAAAATACTAGCATCCCCCGATCGCGGCTTTGCCCGCACATATTTTAAATGATATATCATGATATCTCTCTCGCTCCAATGTATTTCCTATGGGGCTTGTTTACTTTTTGTGATTTCTACCCCTTAAAATTAAAATTTTGCAAAATCCTTAGTGCATACTTACATGATGCAATGAAGGTCTGTAGCATTAATAGTTTCGGTTCTATGTTGATCAGTCACTCAGGACATTGCCTTTTATATATAAAGATTTCAAGTCTGTAGCATTAATAGTTTCGGCTCTACGTTGATCAGTCACTCAGGACATTGCCTTTTATATATAAAGATTTCAAGTCTGTAGCATTAATAGTTTCGGCTCTACGTTGATCAGTCACTCAGGACATTGCCTTTTATATATAAAGATAAACAGAAATTTTACAACTGCTAGTGGCCACTTTGATAATTTGTAGTTGGAGTGACAACTCACACTTGAATAGAGTTTTAGAATATGACCCATAATTTTGGAGGTTAATAATTGATATGTCAATCACTGCAATACAATTACATTAGTAAAATGTAAAATAATATTACAGAGTTGGGTTCTGTGTTATTTTACACCATCAGCTCAGGTGAATGTCACCTTCAAGTAACTTCTCACAATCTCAATTATGACCTATTTTTCATTATGGAAGTTAGTAAGTCATAATTAGATTGGAAAAAATGACGTCCTTAAGGCAATATTAAAAGTCAGAACTAACATTAATCCCGGATACGATAAATAATGAGTCATAGCTGGGGTTGTATTTATCGTTATGTTTAATTTGTTTTCAGATCCTACTCTGCCACAATACCAGAGAATGCATCACCAGAGACAGAAGTTGCACGAGTGGTAGCCACTTCTCTAGATACTGGTATTAATGCTCAAGTCACATATGCCATCATAGGTGGAAATGAACACGGCAAATTCTTTATTGACACCCAAACTGGTGAGTGATGATAATCTTTTAGGGGGAAAAAGGAATCCTATACTGGCTGGGTTGTAAATGTATCATCATCAATAGAGGCATCATTGTTTCCGATGGTAGCCGGATGTATGAGACGGCAGCCCTAAATAAGTTGTTGTTTGTTGCTGAAGTTATCATATATCTAAGTAATCTTGAAAACTAATAATTCACATGGGCCCCCCAGAACCATGTCAATCACTGCAATATACCGATAATTTTAGAGTAACACAAACATAATAATATTACAGAGTTGCTACCTGTGATGTGTTACACCATCAGGTGGACTCGGCCCGTGAGGATGTCACCATCAAGTAACCATATTAGGAATCCATTTTTATAGAACTGCATCGAGTGAAATTTTTTTATTTCTTTCAAAAATTAATTGTAATAACTTTGTAACAGCAATTTGGAACGTGTTTGTGTATGATGAAGACATGGCTTGCATAGCTATCATTGCTTAGCGTCATCATCTTCTTCAAACCAACTTTATGGGCAGATTCCTTGAATTCAAAACAATATCTTCGTGCATTTTTATAAGTTCAACTGTTTTGCACAATATTCCTTATAGAGGCGAAAATCTCACGAACCACACATTTAATGAGGTTTGTGGAACAACCAACGCCTAATGCACGAGGCTTGAAGAAGATTTCAATTCACACTTTTATTAAATATATGGGATCCCTATAAACTATTTTGGGGGAGTCCATTGTCGGTCATTTTTCGTTATCTTCTTTAGTTTGCCCAGAAAAAAATTGCAAAAAAAAAGCCTAAAAACCATAATTTTTGGCTGTAACTTGAACTTTAAATTTTTTTCTTTTCTTATTATGCAACTACATACTAAAAGGAATCTTTGTGTAAAATTTCAAGTTCAGCCATCGTGGAGCTACGTTGATTAGGAGTCAGTCAATCAGTCAGTATACCAACTGGGCTTTGCGTTTTGTAATAATTACTAATTACTAGCTGTTTTCCCGTGCTTCGCTACGGTTACGAAATTCAACAACAATTTCTAGACGCGAAATTAAAGTTTATCAATATTAGAATATTAGATATCGGATATCGCATAAAGACTAATATCGCAACAACCCTAGTGTTACTGTTACGAGGTGAACTCGGTCTCATGAGGATAGTATGGATTTTTGGGTAGCCAAGGTAAAGAGATAACACCTGGCAACGCTATAGGGTATAATTAGTATATGAGCTATAGGAGTTAGAAAAAAAAATCTTGTAACGCTGTAATAAAAATATGAATTCTGGGAAACCGCGCAAAAGAAGAACGTACACCCAAAAATATATTTACCTCCATAAAGGTAATTATGTAGGTATTCTATTAACAACTATTGGTCATTCGAGACGGGGGTTTTACTCTCCATTCGCTGGAAACTTACAAACAGGCCTGACGAGAGGGGCGGGGGGAATGGGGGGAATCCCCCTAAGAGGCCCGGTGAGAAAATTATCATAATGAAAATTTTCAAGTTTTTTTTTCTGAATAATAAATAAATCAACTTAAAAGTTTTGAAAAAAAAATCAAACACACAAAATCAGAAGTTTAGCGATAGTGGGCTAATGTGGGACAACTAATTTCAAAATATAGTGTGACCTTTCAGCTTGTACAGCAATCATAAATATTGGTATATTTCGTAAACAGTAACATCTGATAATCGAATTATTTGTTGCCAAGAATAAGCGTACCCGCCCTTTCACATCAACTAAGTGAATTGCCTACTTTTACTTTTATTACTGCCCATACGGTGATTTTAGATGAAAGAATATTAGAGGGGTCCGTAAATCTCTCTCCCCCCGGCCTGGATTTTGTGTCTACGGCCTTGCTTCAAACCAGCTACCCAAATTGACCTCACCCAGCCTGGGTTGTGACGGAAAAATAGCCAGTATGGCGCGCTCCTACGATGACACCCACTTTGTAAAACCTCCCTTGAGGCTAGGGTTGGCCGTAAGGCTACCAAGGCCAATTAAAGAAGAAGAAAAAACTCGCTGGCCGTTTGTTTAAGTTCAGTGATCTAACGGCAACTGGTGTATTTAACGTTCCATAGTCGCTAGCTTGGCATCACATTTTTACATTTCCGTTTCTGGAGAATATAATCTTTAAATATTATAGCTAATAATGAAAAGGTTAAGCTGTCAATTTTAATAAAAAATATAATAGTGAACAAGGCAATCAAAATTGTTTACCTAATATTCTATGAAATAGAATGGAAAACTGACGTAACTTTATCGTCAGTAAGGTATCTTCTATAAAATAGAATGGAACATTGACGTAACGTCAATAAGGAATCTTTGGTGTTGCTCAAATCACAAATCCTCGTATGACCTCCTCATGCCGACCTCTTTTTTCCTCCTCTGTCATATTTGTTTGTCATACAATGATACGTATGACGGGCTCCACGGGCCAAGCCCACAAAGAAATCAACTCTACAATGTTATTATGGTACTGACGTAATTATATCTGAGAACTAATTTAAAAAAAAATCAAGATATGACCATACCAACTATATACTTACGTTTTAAACATGGAATTAGTATTTACTTATTGCTAAAAATAGATATTGCTAAAAACAGAAGAACCAGAATCACCCTGTATAAAGAAGAAGAAAAAAAGTAAATGCCTTAAATTTTAAGTTGAAAATGCGGTTGATTTTAATGAGTTTTACTTTTTTAATTGCTGAAGGGGTTATCAGTCGTCATATATTTCAAAAGAACTAATTAACCCTGCCTCGCCTGCCAATCTATGGCAGTACTCGAGGAATCGTTGATTTTTTGCGAACATACGCCTGGCCTCTTCCAATTTAGCCATAAATGATTCTACTTCTGCTACTGTAAGGAATGTACTCACAAGTTCTTCAACTTTTCGAACCTAAAATCATAAAAATAGAATCTGGTGTGAACATCACACGACTCTCCATGTATAGAGTATTCCACGAGAATATTTTTCCGATGTGTTCGGTTCCTTCATGACAACACCTCTGTCCACACTACTCGTTCGTGCTAAGGCTGTTGTGTGTGACTGTGCTTCGATAGGGACCAGTATATACATGGTCCCTAGCGAGTATTCGTGTTTTCAAAACTTAAATCTGAGTTGCGTGGAAAAAAATGGGACTCTTGAAAAGATCAGGCCGGTTGTTTTATAGTCTTCTAACTACTGACTAACTAAGGAGTTTAGCAGAGATGTTACCCGAAATATGTTAATATAATGTATTGAATTCATGGGAGATTATGTTGAAAAATAAGACACAGTGAGTTTTTCTTTTCCTTCTCCATCTAGGTTAGGCCAGGAAAGTTTTGTCCCGCCCACCCTACCCCCCGTATCTCGAGAAAGGCTGAAAATATAAGAAAACGCAAAAAATGAGAAGGTATATGAAGTGACACCTTGTTTTAAAGGTCTCGTTAATACGAGCTCATTACAGAAAACCTCTAGGAGCTCTCTAGGATCTACGGTTCACGAATTATAGGGTGGAAACATGTGAATGCAAAAATGCATCCTTTGCGACCGGACCTTGCCAGATGATTTAAAAAAAATCCCGCTGATTTCCACCCAAAAAACCTCTGAATTCACATTAAAAACCTCTGTCATGTACGGGTGAAATATCATATTAATAAGAAGGAGCAAGCCAACGATCATACCACGTTGAATACGACAGTTCCCGTCAGATCACTGAAGTTAAGCAACGTCGGGCGTGGTCAGTTACCTGAATGGGTGACCGACTGGGAACACCACGTATCCTTGGCTTTTTTTTCCGGCCCAACCCAGGCTGGGTGTGGTCAATGTGGGTAGCTGGTTTGCAAGCTTCTAGTGAATGGAGGGTAAAATCCCCGTCCTGAATGACCAATAGATGTTATACATAAATAATGCGTACCTTACTACTACGACTAAAATCTGAGTATTTCAGTTTTTCTTCTCCTGTTGGATGAGTAATCGTAAAAGTAGTTTTGGTTAAATGGGTACTTATTTTTCCTATTATGTTTCCATATCCATCTCGTTTCTCAATAAAGCGATAAGGATTCAGTAGATTAGTCTTGAATGTTGTACTCATGGAGGAACAGTATGGTTCTCCTATGTAGTACAAGTAATTGATATACTTGTCTGTACGAATTCTCTTGCGAGCATGAATTAAATAGGGCTTATATTCCTTTTCATTATAAACATTCCCGTATAGAACACGTTGAATATTCGGTAACATTCGGAAATTGAAACCATCTGAAATTCATAAAAAAGTTCACCATTAGTTGTTCCGGCTGGGAATGTCTCCGTAGCAGATTGTGCATCATCTTCAGCTTGCACAAAGGAAGTCGGTTCCTGGTCGGGTCGAAAATATGAAAAAGCTTTTTTCGAATTTTCAACTTCCCGGCTAGGTGTCCTGCGTGGCTTGACACGTAGTCTGGCGCGAGATAGGATTCTACCTTCCTGGGAAGTCCCCCAAGATTGCAATTGTTAACCATGATACAACCATCAATAAATTCAATTGATTCTCTGCATGCAGAGTTCAGTTTCCGGTTGCAAAATTCTTTTAAAACCTTCCCCGTGCTGTTTACCTAATGGAGATGTGGTACCTACTTATATCAAAGTCATCGATAAACATAGTCTGGCATTCTGGGATTTCAAAGCTGAACATTATGGCATTGCCTGGATCCATGATGACATAGGCATCTTCATTAATGTAAGCAATTTTGAGGATAGCTGCAACAATATTTAAAATTTTTGTTAATATTCTATGAGTACTTGCTTTCATTTAGTTTGCGTGTGTATCGCGGAAAGTGATGATGTTACTTAGGACGTGATGATGTTGGGTAGCATATTATGCTACTCTTAGAAATTGATGATGTTGGGTAGTATATTATGCTACACTTAGGACGTGATGATGTTGGGTAGCATATTATGCTACACTTAGGACGTGATTATGTTGGGTAGCATATTATGCTACTCTTTGGACGTGATGATGTTTGGTAGTATATTATGCTACTCTTATGACGTGATGATGTTGGGTAACATATTATGCTACTCTCAGGACGTGATGATTTTAAGTAGCATATTATGCTACTCTTAGGACGCCACGCCGGAATAGAACATGATTATCCGGGCTCCTTTCATGTCTTAATGATGTTGGGTAGCATACTATGCTACTCTTAGCACGCCGCGCCGTGCTTAAACATGATTATTCTGGCTCCTTTCATATCCTCTAAGTTTATGACTGATATGCCTGTATATATCAAGCAAAACGCTATTTTTGCAAACAAAACGAGCGTGGTATAAGTACGCTAAACCTAGTTTGTAGGTATCTTTACTTTCAATTCTGACCCCATTTTAACTAAACTTTGTAAATTTTTCTTTTTATATTCGTCGTTGGCACGTGCATTAGATGAAGTTTAACTTTTATCTTACTTTAACTTTAGTCCGTCAATGGGAACCCGAAAAATTGTCAAAAATTCATACTTTTTTCCACCTCGCGCTTACCACGGCTGATCTTGATTGTCCTAGAAAGCTGAAATTTTGTGGGTGTATTACTTGTTGCAATATCAACTTCGGATTACTATCTTCAATATCTCGGCCAGTGTTGGTGGTCCTATTTTGTAAATATGTTATTTGTTCCGTTTAAAAAAAATAACATGTCATAAAAAAGGTTTATATTTAACCGTTTTCGAGTTTATTTTCGTGAAAGTAGCTCGAACGGTAAGGTTTTTGAATAAATTGGGAATCAATAAATTGTCATATAATAAGGGCGGGTATGGAAAAAGAAAGAAAAAAGAGTTTTGGGTACGCTAAACAAATCTGAGTCATATTTTTATACAATTGACCTTGTCATAAAACAGGCTCCAATTCCAAAAATGATATTTTAAAATTTTTATATTTTACTTAATTTTTGATAGATGTAACAATAGAGAATAAACTAAGGGTTTTAAAAAAAGAGATTCACCTTTTTAAAACACATATCTAGATATGTAGGTACACTATGTCTAAATCTAATAGAAAATATGATGAAGGGAAAACAATTATTAATGAAGGTCATTTATTCGTAACTCAATATTTATTGTTGATACCTACACAATTATTATATTTTTTAATTGTGAAAAAAATAGGTACCTAGGTATCTATCATCACTGAGTATTTCTAACGGATGAAAGTTCAGAACTTTCGTGCCTACCTAAATAGCAAAGAAAATCTGTGTTTCAATTTTATAGGTTTTTTTATTTGTGATACGAGTTATGAAGGGCTTTTTAAGTATGAAGATCGTAAAAACTGAGATTTTGAGATTTACTGAACTTTAACTATGAATAAGAAAAAAAAAAAAAAAATGCCAAGAAAATGTTCCTTAACAAACAAACATTTAATTCATGTGCCGAACGCTCTCCCCCAAAAAATCTCCTGAAAATTGTAGGCACAAAGGAAGTGATATAATATAAGTGCCAAGTTTAGGTCACCTCTAAACAAATTCCTCACAAAGGAGGTGATATTATACGAGCGCCAAGTTCTTGTCAACTGAAAATTATTTACCTCCAAGGATATGGGAGAGCTACAAACAAAAATTACAATTTTTTTACCCTGTGCACTTGGCGCACATTTTATCTGAATATTGATGGCATATACTTGCAGTGAATAGTTATCAGACAATAGGCAGACATGAATTAATATTCAGTGAAATGTGCGAAAAGTGCCCGGGGTAAAAAAATTGATTGTAGTTTTTGTTTATATCTTTGGAGGTAAATAATTTTTAGCTCTAAACAAATTCCTCCTTTGTGAGGAATTTGTTTAGAGGTGACTTAAACTTGGCACTTATATTATATCACTTCCTTTGTGCCTGCAATTTTCAGGGGATGTTTTGGGGGAGAGCCGAAACAGATGAATTTAATGTTTCTTGTTACGGTGTTACGGAACATTTGCTTGGCGTTTTTTTTTGCGGGGGGGGGGGATATATAGATATATACAATAGTAATATTTCAAACTGAACATTTTAGAATTAGTTTGAGGGATAAGTGGAGGTTTCCACACTTTATTCAGTGGCCAGCGTAATAAATATCCTCCAAAATATCTTTTGCAATTTGAAGGAGCAGTCACACTAAGTCGTGGCCGGCAAATATCCACACAGGCAGTTGAAGGAATATGTTCATAGTAAACTGGATAGACTTGCACGTGACAGTGACAGTGCATTACTGAGAGCTCACGGCCACAGGGAATAACTTGCTGTCCCTGTTACGGCCATGCACGGATATAGCCCTCTAGTTGGGGGGGGGGCACAATCGCACAATATATCTAATAAAAATATTGGAGGGGGAGGGAATCGTAACCTAGAGACCGGGGGTTCGAGTCCTCGGTAGTAGTTTTTAATGTAACGTTTATCGAGGTACGATACCTAATTTGTTAAATGCTGTAGAGTTTACCACAAATACCTTTCATAAGGGTGATAAGCGATTTTATAAGCGTGATGACAAAAAAAAGTGCCATGACGGATGACAGAATTTTTGACAATTTTTTATTTACGTATTTCCATTTAGTCCCAGGATTGGGAATTATTTAGGGGCCCGTGCCCCCCCCCCTCTCAATTGGATAAAAGACACAGCGGATC
>CM022879.1:9096601-9116328 GCA_012654025.1 Pachypsylla venusta | reverse complement strand
GCTCTATTCTCGTTTTTAATATCGGAAAATGCATTCTTATTAAAAGAATCACTTTTTACAGGTGTGACTTTTTTGTTTAGGCCTTAGTTTGGGAGTTATCGCTAAAAACGTGATTTTTTTGATAAGCTCATAAGTCCTTTAAAAATGGTCCGATTGTCAATAATTAAAATGATCTGAAATGCTTATTTTAAGCTGAATTTATTTAGTTCTACACATTGATCTTTTCTAAGTTCTCTTTTGCAAGTCAATGTGTAGAACTAAATAAATGCAGCTTAAAATTAGCATTTCAGATCATTTTAATTATTGACAATCGGACCATTTTTAAAGGTCTTATGAGCTTATCAAAAAAATCACGTTTTTAGCGATAACTCCCAAACTAAGGCCTAAACAAAAAAGCCACTCCTGTACAAAGTGATTCTTTTTTCATGTTCTACAACTCCTATTCCCATGATACAAACAACCTGAATCACCCTGTAGATTATAGTGTACCCACTCGTAGGTACGAGTATTTCAATATTCTTGGAGCGATATTAGAGAAGGATGCTAATTCCATTAAACAGGATCTGTCAAAACGGATAAAGCGGTGGGACGAGGTAATTGCGCAGGACGAAATAGCCGTAAAAGGTGACTCGTTTTGTTCTAAGGCCATCCTGTTTTCAGTCAGAAACCTATGGGTTCTACGCGACGAGTGGGTCAAACGGGAATAACCAGAGTACTATTTAAAATGCAAAGACTCAAAGGGTGCTGCTTATAGTTTAAGCAGCACTCTTTAAGCACTGTTTGAGTCTTTGCATTTTAAATAGTACTCGGTTATATAGTTTGTCCCACTTTTATTACAGGTTCTTTGCACGCGATTCGTGCAAAGAACCTGTAATAAAACATGTCATTTTTTTGCTTAACGCCTCTTTACATATATTGGTCATTCGAGACGGGATTTTTTTTTTAATTCTAATACCTGCACTAGACTAATCTGATTAGGATATAATCTAGCAATGACTGGTATGATTCAGTCACTCTCTCTCTCACTCTCACACTTATGCACATACTATATTAAAAATAGATCTGGTTGGGGAAGTATATTATTATAGGTCATAGCGGATATGATTGGGGATTTCATTAAATTGTTACTATCACAGTAGGGAATGAGAAAATGTTCGTTAGGGTTTATTCGTAGTCTTTGATTGGGTATTTTGAAATTTATTTGTGGCAAGATGTAGGGACTATTTATAGAGTTCGAAATCATGTTTTGAAGGAATTTTATTTGATTATTTGAAAATCGTACTTCAAGTGACTTGATAGGAATATTTTCTATTAGAGATTTATAACTAATATTTTCTGGGTATTTTGGATAAAACCCGTTTATTTTTTGGAAAATGTATTTAACAAATCGGGCTTGAACCCGTTCAATTTTGCTGGTGTCTTGCGTGGTTTTAGGGCTCCATACAACTGAACCATATTCAATTGTGGATTTCATTAAGGACTTATATAAGAGAGTATTAGTATCTATGTCTGTGATTGGCTGACAGTATCTTATGATCATACCTAATTTTTTGTATGCCTTTGCCGTTGTATTCTTTATGTGATGTCCCCATGTGAGATTATTATGATAGAGGGTAGTTTTACCCTCTATTCGCTGAAAACTTACGACCAGCTACACACATTGATCTCACTCAGCCTGGTTTGGGATGGAAATAGCCAGTATCACGTGGTCACTTATTAATTAAAACTCGATGATCGTTGCTTAACTTCGGAGATCTTACTGAAACTGGTGTATTCAACGTGCCATTGACGCTGGCACGCTTCCTGTTGTATACATGGTTACATTATCAGTCATAATTTCTAATTCCAGGTTATCATTGGGATTGTTCCGACTGGGTCCGACCATCTCATGCTCTTCCGAATATTACCGAAGTTCCTGGTAGTGAAGTACCCGATTCATCTAGTATACATTCCAATGAAAGTAACGAAACCCAACCTTTGAATCCGGCGGCTCTAAATATGTGTCACGATCCCATACGAGATTTAGAAACACTTAACGAAGAACTCTACATGTCCTATAGAAGCGACGACGATGATGACGTCATACCATATGGGTTCCCTCGAAGACATAGACTTATTAGTCAAAGTGATATGTCAGCAAACCTTTGCGAGATTGAAGATTCTGACAGAGAAGGTCAAACATCAGCCGTATGATTTTACGTGAAAATGTTTTTCAAATATTTCTGATACGATCACTATTCTGAGGAACATCTTTTGAGAAGCATTTTACACGAAATATTTTAAATCAGTAAGCTTCCATCTGATAATAGCCCATTTGCAAATTTTAATTTTAAATCAACATTTCAGATAATTAAAAATATTTTGAAATTAAAAATACCTCTGAAAGAATTATAAAATAATTTCTCAAGATCACTATCGATTAGTACATAAATATGTAAAGGTGATCGAATTTTCTATTTAAAGTATTTATTTTCTGACATTCCTAAAATTCGTTGAATTTAACATTTCAAATGTTCCTCTTAGTGTCTTAACAGAAATATTTCAAAAATATTTTTCAACCCGGCTGTGATTTTACCTTAAACAAGACGCGAATCATTTAGTATTAATATGAAATTGTTCCATGCATAATAACATNTTTCTAGTAATTATTTTAAAAATGTCTGGTTATCAAATAATGATTTTCAAGAATCGTTTAAATGAAGTATTAATTAAAATAAATATTTTAATCATTTTTTTGATTGACACTTGGGATTCGTTTTTAAAATAATATTTAAATTCATTTTTTTAAGCTTTCAATAGCACTCGAGCTATCATCGTCAGACCATGCATTTATGTTGTTCTTAGTTAATATTGTCAATCAAAAAATATTTTAATTTTTGTAATATGTTTTCTCGTCTGGGGTCATTTGAGTGATTAGTGGTGTTATTAGAAATTAGAAGATGATTTTGATCATTCAGTGAATGTATTTATGAAGCATTGAATTATAGTAACTTCCACTATTATTTTAAAGAATAAGAGTAAAAAAATACACATAATTGACATAGGTACTTCAGAAATAACACTGTGTTTAATTTGGCCGCATTTTTAATTATTGAGAACATTGTTTTTAACATTTTTGTTATTATTCAGTTGTTTTGTCAATACACCCTTATGTTATTGTTAGTAAATGTTTGTGTTCTATGACCTCGGAAAGGTACAGTATGGAAAAACGATCACACACTGTCCAATCAAGTTTGTCATGGACACATCTAATTTCTAAATTCAACAGATTTTGAGGGTTTTTTTTTTTTGATAAACTTATTGTACACTCATGTGTCAAGTAGCCAAAACGAGATGGGTAGGTTTGGTCAACGTTAAACTTTTACCATTTCTGTAGTGATGTCTCACTATCAAAACTCGATGTTCCTTACCGCACCTGTCCATGTGTATGCATCATAATAAACAACAAAAACCCGTATTAAACAAAACCTCAATGAAAACAGGTTAAACATGTTGCAAAATAATAATAAAAAAATGGCTGTCAAATCATATCCCACGTTATTTTTTAAGAACCCTACAAAATCCAATATACGGCTTATACCACTGACGAAAGTGCATTTCATATTCAGCGATATGAATAAAAGAACTGATGCTTCACACTTTGAATGTGATTTCAGAATCGGGTCTGTCATTCCTATTAATGTCTTTTCATTCCCCTACAATTTTAATGGCCTTTTTCAATTTGTTGGAGCGGCTTGTAAATAACGTTTTTACATTCTTAACCATAGAGGTATTAAACAGGAAAATTTTAAACTGATTCATTGATATTTTGAGCCAGCGTCAATGGTACGTCCGGTGGATTTTTACTTGTTGGGTTACCTTTTGATCAAGTACGAAGTCTGTCACTGAAATGGAGGGCTATTTGGGAGACAAACATTATTTTTTGGTGTTGTTAAAGACGTTTTAGTGATGTAAAAAAAGTGTCCCAAAGGGACATTATATTGAAAAATAAATGTGTAAAAATTGTGAATAGCCTGCGTCTTAATTCTCAACAACGGTATTATTGAGATACACTTGCCTGATAAATGGTAGAAACACTGTCCTATTTACGGGCCGATTATGTTCTGCTTAATGTCGTTTAGAACATTACGTTCTAAGCTATCTGAAAACTGTTTAATTTATTATTTTATTTTAAAAAAGGAAATCAGTTCGATTCAGGGAAAGAATATTGTTTTCAATGACTTTTTTTTTGTGCTTCCTTTATTCTAACCTCTGCCGATATCTCTATGGTTTTAATAGATGTGTATTAATTAGTAGATAGCTACTCATTTTCCAATTTACAAGACTGATATCTTGATTTATCTTCTCTAGCCTAGTTCTTGTGAGTGGCGGTTCGTGTGGAACGGTTTATGGGGTACATTAAAATACAAGATATTATATTCCATAAGTGGAGAAGTTACGTATTAAAAGACAATCAAAAAAAGTTTGCTCGATTTTTCAATCAACACGGGTGTCTGACAAAATTTGGCTTTTGCAAAGTTTTATTTCTTAAAAGACACACACACAAACCAATCGTTTGATTTTGTTGTGATTCACTAATGAATTGCGTTATTTACTACATGCAAAGAAAAATATCGACAGACTTATGATTTAACGATATCAAAATGAAGTGCGCCATTTTTTATTATTCTTTGTAATCAGTTGATAGTCAGAATGGTATTCAACAGAATTAATAACTTTGTACCCAATGTTTATGATAAAAAAATGTCTAGTGGGAGTTTAATGGAATGTCATGAAAAAACGTTTATAAGTTTCAAAAGCCCAATTCTAATTAGATCATTCTACTCTTAATGATCAGGTAGGCTTAGAGTGCATGTGCCTATTATACATATATCTCTTGCCATAACCTCGGTAATGTCCGGAATTCGTTCCTTGTTTCGGACGTGATCCCAAAATATGAATTTCACGAACCGCCACTAATTCTTGTCCTCTATTAGATCAATCTATTTGAATTGTATTAGTTAACCGAAATTCGGTTTTATGTTAAGTACTTCGCCATTTTGATTTTATGAACCTATTTCGTGTATACTGTATTACTTTTTGATAGTTCTTCTCGTATTTTTTTTTTAACTTTCAAAACTACACTAACGTTGTTAGATAAATATTGTAAGTAAATTATTTTTGGTTTTATAATATTTATGAAGACATTTATTTCTTCACTCCAACCTTTTAGTTCCATATGTATTTTTCCAATTTTTATGTGACATTACTGCGTTGAATTTTGAGTAGTATATTTTTTTCTGACGTTAGTTTATTATCATAGGTTGGTGTAGTGTAAGAATCTCCGACTGCTGAACAGTAGGGCGTAGATTCAAACCCAGCCAACTCATGTAACTTTATCCTCATGAATTTGAGATATTTACCACATTGTAATAGCACCAAAAAACTGCCGGTGTCAAAGGACTATTCTTTTTTAAAAAAATTACATTCTTTCGTATAAACTATAAATATGTTTATAGTTTACACGAAAGAATGTAAATTTTAAAATAAAATCTCGTATTAAAAAGTACACGATCCAGTATCACCTAATTCAGTGCCGTACTGAAACCTACTTTCAGCGTGACGTCACATGAACTTTTCTAAATTTGTAAATTTGAAAGTTTTATTTTCGATAATTATCATTTTTTCTTTTATACATCATGTACAAGTTATCCAATTCCATTTTTTTTTATAATTATTTTTTCTTATTTTCGTTTACTAATTTTCCTAATTGTAAATACTATTGACATAATTATTAAATATTGATACAATTATTGATGAAATATAAAATTATAAGGAAAGTTACTATTTTAAGTTTAAAGTTTTTTTTTTTTTGTGAATAAAAGTACTCTTCTAGAAGAACTCACTATCTTCTTTATAGGGCATACATTTTTTCGTTTAAAAAAATAATGAGGAGCAAAAGTCGTCTTTTATTTTAAATTGTGAGGGTTTCATTAGTTCTATGACCTCACAAACAAATGAATGATTCTTGCGAATTGTTAGGTGTCGTTTAATTATTTATCAGTAGGCAGCTCTCTCTCATATTTATATTAATTTTAGTGTAAAGGAGACAAAAGTCGTATATATATAAAAAAAATCGGGATCACCCAAATAGTTTTTATACCAGCGAGGGTGGGACTGAAAATTCGCTTTACCCTCACAGTCCAAAATATATTTTAGTAATAATAAATAAACACAGAACAATACAAAACCCTAATTGTATTTAATGCATTCTCGCAAACATATTTTTATAATCAGTGCTCGAACTGCACATACTTCAAGGGAAAATAATTAGGACTGGAAAGAAGAGGAAGAGAAAAGAATTATGAATTATTTACAAAGCTCTAAAAAATTAAGCCTGTTTCAAATCATTTGAAGCTCTAAAACAAACATTTTCCCTTTATTTACATAATATTGAGCTTTGCAAAAACGCCTACAGTCTGCTTTTTGAAGGTAGAAAATGATTTTTTTTTTTAACATTTTAATTTTTCAATTTCACATTTAAAAGTTATAAAAAAATCGAATCTGTGATAATTTTATTTCTAATTTTTATTCAATCTAATGTTAATATCATTATTTCTTTAATTTTTCTAATTTTAAAAATTTTCTTTTATTAGATTGGCATTTTATAGTAAACTATCAGATATGTTGAGGAAATATCATAGACAGTTAATCAATATAATGGAACCGTTCCATAAAGTGCTGCTAAAAAATCGAATTATTCGTTTCTAGGTACAAGTAGGTACTTAAGAGCAGGTTACTGAACATAAACTTACTATTGAATAAATTTCGAAGAAATAAAAATCTTGTATCAACTGCAAATAACACTCAAAGTCATGAGCGCTTTTGTCTGTTGTATCAATTACATATCTGTGTCATAGAGACAATTTTATTGAACGAACGAGGTGAGGTCTATTTTTATCTCCACAGATTTCTTTAAATTTGATTAAACTTAGTATGCCCATTAATTATTATATTCGCGGAATGAGCTGATTATTACTATTTTGGGCCTTTTGGACCACTCGAGGTCTAATGGCTCATGATTTGAGTCAGATCTACTTTACAAAGAACTACTTTTGTCTAACGTTACTCTCGTGTTTGTCTGTGTCCTCAACTTATATGTTAGTAACAATGCGTAGGTTCTACAGGGTGTCCAATGGAGCGGAACTCCTGAGAACTGTTTCAAATTTCGAAAAACGATGAATCACTAATATTATTTTTTTTTCTAATAGTTTTCAAATTTTATATACTTTCAGCAAGGCCTTCGGGGGTCAAATTTGAAATCTATAAAAATAAAACTCTTTAAATGAAACCACCCCCTAGGTAATATACCACGCTGTTAGAAATCATCCCACCTTATACTATATTGCGAAAACCCGATGGATTTTAATCCAGGCAGTTTTATGTGCGGACCTTGAACCTGCTGTCAATCAGTGTTCGAGAGGCGTAGTGTCCTCATAAATTTTTCATTGCAAGTAAATGGAACAGCGTTACTGCATCACATTTTGTCAGCGGACAGACAAGTGGAAACCATTGGGAAGATTCAGACGAAAACCCCTTTCGAATCAGATGACATTGAGCTCCGCTCTTTTTTGAGACATCCTGTAGGTAGATTGTACAGATTCTGTGTAGGTAGATTGTACAGATTCTTTGTAGGTAGATTGTAAAGTTGTGAGAACTTAATATTGTACTCTATTTTACGAAGAAAATAAGAACTGTTTCCTTAACACAAAAAGCACGGAAGATATAATTGCGAACATATTTTCACAGAGAGTAAAATAACGGTGGGTAAGTCTGTGAAATGCAATGCAAAAAGTTTGATTTCTAATCATCTTCTCAGGCATCAAGTTAATAGTGTAAAATTTTTACAACTAGTTTAACTATGGTATAGTCTCCCTTGCCGTCTCGCTGATATTAAAAGCTCCTCAGTTGTCATTACAAGATTTATCCCCGGGCGGGCTCTATTTCGAGTATGCTTAACTTTAACTTCAGTGATCTGACGCAAACTCGTGTATTCAACATGTTAAATCGTTGACTTAATGCTATTTCTATAATTCAACATTAATTTTATAAAAAGAAATGCATTAGTTATTTCCAATTTGAGTGAAAAAAGAATTAGAACACTCTGCCTCTTTGTGTTTGAAAAATATAGGAAAGTGTAATGAAGGTTGAAGATACAGTAATTTTCAACCTTCATTATGGTATTTCTTGACATAGTATCCCAATTTAACCAACTTAAGACACACTCTTCTGCGAGGTCAAAGAGGATCTGTGTGACCCAAATCTATTTTCCTTTCATTTAACAGCGGAGTAAATCTATACATATTACGAACGACGATGATCGGTTCTATGCAGGTGAAAGGTGAAATATCGATATCAGTTCTTTTTCTCGTGAAATAAAGTATTATCAAGTTGTCCTCTAGAGTAGTTCCACGAGCTAGTTCGAAGTATAGGCCTAATACTTTGAGCTAGTTTGTGGAATACCTTGTGTTTTCCATTTCACCATTTTTTGGTTTATTTTTGTTGAGAATTGTAAAAAATATCATGAAAAAATTAAATTCTATTTTCTTGACGTTCAAAGTTTATAAAAAATCATGTACAGTAAGAATCGGAATTAATAAAAGATTTGTATTTTTGTATGAAACTAAAAAATAGTTTTTTTGGGGGGGAGGGGCTGAACGTTTCTTTTAAGGTCATTCGGGACGGGGGGAGGGGGGTAGCCTTTGTTTACTGGATACTTAAAAACGTGCTACCCACATTGCCTTCATCCAGCCTGTGTTGGGCTTGGAAAAGTCATCATTACGAGGGGAAACCTCGTATTGATTTAAGCGAAATGAAAAGGGTCGGGAAAAACTAGCCCTCATGATGCTGGCTTTTCCCGACTCTCGTCATTTCGCTTTAATCCACAAAAATAACAACTCAGTTGTACTCACGAAGCTGAGTTCACTTCCTCTTTAGGGCTATATAAGCTCCTGCACCTAAGCCTCTGCTGGGCTTTTTGTGCTTGGAAAGTAGCCTCTTTTCCTAGCTAAGGCCTAAGATCTGCGCAAGCTTGGTCAGCCTTTTGGCTATATATCTTTCGTGAATGTCAAGCCTGGGATGCAGCAGTCCCATGCTTAGTCTCCATGCAATTAGGGAGTTGCAATCAAAGATTGTCCTTAATATTGGAAACATTTTTCTCAACCTAAAGGGGCCGAATGTTTTCCTTTTTTTTTTTTTTTTTTTTGGGCTTAACGTCTCTGTAACATCTATTGGTCATTCGAGACGAGGGTTTTACACTCCATTCGCTAGAAATTGCAAACCACAACGGGAACTGGTGTATTCAACGTGCCATAGACGTTGGCTGGGGCCGAATGTGTTTTTGTTTAAAAAGTCCTTTAGTTGGAAACACCAAATTCGTATCATATGAGAGACCTAGGTGTTTGAAGACGGAGGTGAATACTACTCGTACATAGGATTAAATTGATCAAGTAAGTGTTTCCAATGGGTAATCTATGTACCTATGGCAATGCGACCTTTCTCATGAGAGACCGTAATTTCTGACTTGGATGTGGTTATCAGTAAATTTATTTTCGACACAATATTTATTTTTTCTAAAGGGTGCCTCCCCCCCCGGGTGAGACACCAAGACCAACCATATCGTCGTCATAAATAGATCTGACTGAATATTGTGCGCTTAAATCTCGATTCAAATAATATCGCTAAGAAAGGAGTCAACGTCTGATAAAGAGTGGTGAGTTTATCACCCTGAAGAATTCCATTGTCAATATTAATATTTTCCGTGTAGCAGCGAGGGTAAATACTCACACAAATTTTTGAATAAAATTAAATGATTCTAGGATGGAAAATTACTTTTCTTGAAAAATAAATATTGTCTACTAAAAAAAAATATTACTATAACTGATAAGTATGTACCTACCCATTTAGCCTAATGACCTCGGACTGAGACCTTCAAATTTGAATACTTGTGAACAAGCGATGATCATATAATGATATTTGCGGTGTAGTATTGATGAAAATTAATTCTGACAAAATTGCATTGGATAATATTATGTTGTATTGTTCTATTCCGGTAGGAGTACAATTTTCTGCAAGTTTCCTTCTGGCAGTGCTCCTTTTGCCATTTAGCACTTACTGATTTTGAGAAAAAAAAATAAGAACTGTTTCCTTAACACAAAAAGCACGGAAGAAATGGTATGTAGGTTTGTATGTTCCATTGAGGGTTTAATTGCCAAATTTCATCGATAGTGATAAGCGATTTGGCTTCCAGAAGCCGAGCACATAAATTCATGAACGTCGTCCGTATGAACAAAACAATTTATTCTATGCTAGCATGGAAGAGAAAGTAAAAATAAATAATTATTCTATACCAGCATGAAAGAGTAAAAATAAATAAATATTCTATGCTAGCATGAAAGAGAAAGTAAAAAAAAAAAATGCAGATAAATATGGGTAATATAGATAA
Source organism: Pachypsylla venusta (assembly GCA_012654025.1). NCBI lineage: Eukaryota > Metazoa > Arthropoda > Insecta > Hemiptera > Aphalaridae > Pachypsylla > Pachypsylla venusta. The sequence continues at coordinate 9,105,845 of CM022879.1, read as the reverse complement.
ATACTGAGAGGGAAATCGAAAAGCTGTTATCTGGTGTGCTTGATATTGAAGATTTTGTCAATATACAGGGTGTCCCAAAAACTTGTAATATTTTTAACAACTTATACTAGAGCTCAAAAAAAAAGGTCACATTGCTTAATAAACATGGGTCTGCAAATGCACCGATTCCGCGCAACATGGCCTTAAAGTTCCAGATTTTTTTAGTTCACGTCCAAGAAAATTGTCGACATATTTTTTTTACCCGTTCAAAAAAGTTTGTGCTAGAGGGGGTTAAATACCAAGTGTCCCAAAAGTCTGTGACCACCTGAATATCTTTTCAACGGCTTTATGTGGAGTTTTGAAATTTTGCATGATATTATATCCCAAATTAAACTACCTGATGGTATGACCAATTTTTCTGGGGTGGGTCCCATGTGGTCCCCAGGGGGTCCATTTTTTGTTTTTTAAATACGACTACATTTACAGAAAGACAATAAAATTGGAAGTACTTTGAAAAAAAAATCACACGCCTAGCTTGTTTGGTTTCAAAATGGCGGCCATTTGAAATTTGCAAGACATGACTTCCAAGAGTGTCTAAAAAACAGGTTCCTCGGCATTGGTCTCCTATGCAATCATTCAACATCCCATTGCAAATAATTCGCTTAGTTTTAGACACTTCCAAAGCCATATCTTGGAAATTTCAAATGGCCGCCATTTTGCAACCAAACACGCTAGACGTGTTTTTTAATTTGGCTTAACGTCTCTTTAACATCAATTGGTCATTCAAGACGGAACTTCTAATTCTATTTTCATTCTGAAAATGTATCTCAAGATGGGGGTTCGTATTTAAAAAACAAAGTAGGACCCCCTGGGGGCCGCTTGGGACCCGCCCCTGAAAAATTGGTAACACCATCAGGTGGTTTAATTTGGGATATAATATCATGCAAAATTTCAAGTCTCCCCATAAAGCCGTTCAAAAGATATTCAGGTGGTCTCGGACTTTTGGGACACCCTGTATAATCTTGTAATGCAACTTAATACTCGTACAAAAAGTTTGGGCTAGAGAGGGTTAAATATAATGTTGTAACGCAACTTAATACTCGTGATAAGAATAATACAAAAAGTTTGGGCTAGAGAGGGTTAAATATAATGTTGTAACGCAACTTAATACTCGTGATAAGAATAATACAAAAAGTTTGGGCTAGAGAGGGTTAAATATAATGTTGTAACGCAACTTAATACTCGTGATAAGAATAATACAAAAAGTTTGGGCTAGAGAGGGTTAAATATAATGTTGTAACGCAACTTAATACTCGTGATAAGAATAATACAAAAAGTTTGGGCTAGAGAGGGTTAAATATAATGTTGTAACGCAACTTAATACTCGTGATAAGAATAATACAAAAAGTTTGGGCTAGAGAGGGTTAAATATAATGTTGTAACGCAACTTAATACTCGTGATAAGAATAATACAAAAAGTTTGGGCTAGAGAGGGTTAAATATAATGTTGTAACGCAACTTAATACTCGTGATAAGAATAATACAAAAAGTTTGGGCTAGAGAGGGTTAAATATAATGTTGTAACGCAACTTAATACTCGTGATAAGAATAATACAAAAAGTTTGGGCTAGAGAGGGTTAAATATAATGTTGTAACGCAACTTAATACTCGTGATAAGAATAATACAAAAAGTTTGGGCTAGAGAGGGTTAAATATAATGTTGTAACGCAACTTAATACTCGTGATAAGAATAATACAAAAAGTTTGGGCTAGAGAGGGTTAAATATAATGTTGTAACGCAACTTAATACTCGTGATAAGAATAATACAAAAAGTTTGGGCTAGAGAGGGTTAAATATAATGTTGTAACGCAACTTAATACTCGTGATAAGAATAATACAAAAAGTTTGGGCTAGAGAGGGTTAAATATAATGTTGTAACGCAACTTAATACTCGTGATAAGAATAATACAAAAAGTTTGGGCTAGAGAGGGTTAAATATAATGTTGTAACGCAACTTAATACTCGTGATAAGAATAATACAAAAAGTTTGGGCTAGAGAGGGTTAAATATAATGTTGTAACGCAACTTAATACTCGTGATAAGAATAATACAAAAAGTTTGGGCTAGAGAGGGTTAAATATAATGTTGTAACGCAACTTAATACTCGTGATAAGAATAATACAAAAAGTTTGGGCTAGAGAGGGTTAAATATAATGTTGTAACGCAACTTAATACTCGTGATAAGAATAATACAAAAAGTTTGGGCTAGAGAGGGTTAAATATAATGTTGTAACGCAACTTAATACTCGTGATAAGAATAATACAAAAAGTTTGGGCTAGAGAGGGTTAAATATAATGTTGTAACGCAACTTAATACTCGTGATAAGAATAATACAAAAAGTTTGGGCTAGAGAGGGTTAAATATAATGTTGTAACGCAACTTAATACTCGTGATAAGAATAATACAAAAAGTTTGGGCTAGAGAGGGTTAAATATAATGTTGTAACGCAACTTAATACTCGTGATAANCAAAAATCATTTTATCTAGTGTAAATTTAAGTTGCCCCTTCCTTGCTGCATACTCTCGAGAATTTCTTTTTGTTAGCAATATTCTCGTAGCCCAAAAGATATTTGCTCTGCGTCTCACAATAATTAAAAAACAATTGATATATAAAAAAAAAAACCTCTACATTATAAGTACAATAAATTTTATCCCTAAGTTCGAACTCTTCATTAGAAATTCAACTTTTCCCAGCGTCTATGGCTCGTTGAATAATAATAATACACCAGTTCCCGTTCGATCACTGAATTTAAGCAACGTCCAGCGAGGTTGTACCATGTGGGTGTTCATGTGGGTTCATGGCCTCGTGATGCTGGCTATTTTGCCGGCGTTTGGCCGGCAAAATAGCCAGCATCTGGGTGAGGTCAATGTGGGTAGCTCGTTTGCGAGTTTCCAGTGAATGAAGTGTAAATAGCCAGCATCTGGGTGAGGTCAATGTGGGTAGCTCGTTTGCAAGTTTCCAGTGAATGAAGTGTAAAAACCCCCGTCACGAATGACCAATAGATTTTAAAAAGGCGTTAAGCCAAATTAAAAAAAAAAAAAAAAAATCAACCAATGAGCTTAGATTGCAAAACCAATTTTAAAATACTCCAGCCGTACATAAATTACAACAAAACCACATGGCGCTGAACCAAAGATCTCGGATTAGAAAGCGACGTTCTTGACCACTGATTTTGAAATAGGAATCCAAATAACCCCCACATTCATCTGGGGAGTGTCCCTGAGACAGTCGTGCCATGTGAAATTAAATCCATGTCTATAAAAGTACACCTCACACATTTGATCAATGCATCCCTAAGGACTGGTACATTTCCGTCCAACCTTAAGGAGTCAATCGTAACTCCTGTCCCCCAAAAAATGGCGAACATGAAATTTCAAATTTCAGGCCAATTTCAAGTTTGAATGTCATAGCCCAAAAAATTTGAGGCTGTACTCTATCGTAAAATATGCTCGTTTACATTTAGCAGCATTTCCCTACAGCAACATGGTTTTGTAACCATCTAAAAGGCTGTAAATGCGCGAACACGATTCCGCGATCCAAGGGCGTAGCCAGCATCTGGCCTAGAGGGGGGCAGCTGAGATTTTCATGTCGGGAAGGGGGGGGGNAGAAAAAAAAAAAATTCAATACAATACTTTACTTACCTACCTATATACTTCGTATATGGGAAGATAAAGTAAAAAAGTCAAATGACGATTATTAAAAATAAATGAAGGGTACGGAAAACCGTACTATACTTTATCTTCCTTTATTCTGGAAATTCTGGCAGGCTCCGGATGATGTCGCAGATATTTGATGAATATATTATATCAATCAGCAGTGGCAGCCTTCGGCTGTTGTCACAGCTCTCTAGTAAAATTATTATATAAATTAGTTTTAGCAGCCTTCGGCTGTTGTCGCAGCTCTATCGTGGAAATTATTTCAATTACCTTTGACAACCTTTGGTTGTTGTCGCAGCTCCCTGGGGAAGATATAATTTGAAACAGATTTGGCAGTCTTCGGCTGCTGTCACAGCTCTCTAGTTAAAATATTTTAAGGGCCAATATGTTTCACGGAGTGATAATGTCATTTTAGAGAAGTAATTGAGGTTTGGTGCCCTAAAATACTCCCAGATGAAAGTAGCCCTATGGGGTTCAAAATTTGTCTATGATATGCTACAAACAGTCTCTGTTTTAAATTTCAGCAAAATTGGAGTTAATATATTTCCGCTTTTAGAGAAGTGACCCGAGCTTTAGTGCCTTAAAGTGCCCCCAGATGAAATAGCCCCATTAACAGGGCCGTGGCTACCGCCGTATCAGCCATATCAATGATACGGGACCCCTAAACTACAAGGGCCCCCAAGTATGAAGGCAAAAATTCGTGAAATTTTATATAAAATATAGTTTAATATAGGTACAAGTTAATGTTTTTTTTTGTTTTTTTAAATTTGGCTTAACGTCTCTTTAACATCTATTGGTCATTCAAGACGGGGGTTTTACCCTCCATTCGCTGGAAACTTGCAAACCAGCTACCCACATTGACCTCACCCATCCTGGGTTGGGTGGGAAAAAGCCAACGATACGTGGTGTTCCCAAGCGGTCACCCATCCAAGTACTGACCATGCCCGGACGTTGCATAACTTCAGTGATCTGACGGGAACTGGTGTATTCAACGTGGTATGATCGTTGGCAAGTTAATGTGTATGTAGTATAGCTATTTAGATCCATTAATTGCTCAAACTAAACAAAGATTTCAGAGCCTCTGTAATCTAGGTAATACGTTTGAAGTCTTACAACCACAGAAACTCTTATCAGCTTCGAAAGAAATAATAAAAACAAAAGTTGAAAAACCGACTGATAAATATAGTGATTTTAAAAACATGTTTAAAATCTGAAATAGAGAAAATTCATTCTATTAAAGAAATCACGGAATTATTTCTGATTAAATTTAACAGCCTTGCATCTAGTTTACCAGAAGTAATAACAGCATGCTTCCTGTTTTTAACGCTTCCGGTTACAACTGCAACAGCTGAAAGAAGCTTTTCCAAATTAAAATTAATAAAAAATTATCTCAGAACTTCTATGGGACAAGAAAGGCTATCAGACTTGTCAATATTGTCTATTGAAGCAGGAATTCTTGTGAAAAGTAAAAATCGTCTTCAGCTATGGATGATTTGATAAATAGGTTTGCCGAAAAAAAATCAAGAAAAGTGTCCATTTAAATTGTTTGTAACTGAGCGTTTTTGATTGTTCGTTAAAATAAATATATAAATTGTTTTTATTTAAAAGAAGTTCTTTTATTTCTTTTATGTAATCCCGCATTTCAATGTTGTCGAGAGGAAGGGCCCCTCGATAAATTTTGATACAGGGCCTAATTATAACTAGCATCGCCACTGCCGGTAACTACAAAATTTTTCGATGATATGTTACAAGAAGTCTCTGTTCTAAATTTCATCAAAATTTGAACTCTATTGCCACTTTTATAGAAGTGACCCGGATTTTCGGTTTGTTGCCATAAAGGCCCCCCCCGGAAAAAGATACCATCACGAGTCCAAAAATTGATCGATAATATATGTTACAAAGAGTGTGTGCATCAAATTTCATCAAAATCGGGCGTGCGTTTGGGTTCTAGAGGGTAACCCCAAAATGACCTCTTTTGACCCATAAATGGACCCTCCCAAAAGGAGCTATCTCCAATGTTAAGGTTTTGGCTCTAATAATGGCCTCAAGGAATATTCGTACCAAATTTCATCAAAATCGGACAAATAATAAAGTCTGTAGATGCGCGAACATGATTTTGCGGACGGACAGACATTTTTTCTAGACCTGATTTTTGGTATCTAGTCGTCATAATTCGTCCAGAAATGCAAAAATAAGCGACATCAAAATTGTTCACCAACACTATACTTTACTTCCCTATACTTCGTATATGGGAAGATAAAGTAAAAATCTTTCCTTCAGGAAAATAAATATACCTATTTTGTTTTTCAGAATATAGTTATATAAGAATCGCAAGAGATTCAGAAAACGTCTATAATGTAAAATTCCGTGTTATAAATACAAATAATTATGCTGTCGGAGAAACATTAGATGCACATGGAACGAACGATCTATATTTTATAAAGCAGCCATTTTGTTCAGTCATAAGAACTACAGCTAAAATAGGTCTTCTCAAATCTAAACGGTCAATTATTCGAAGATATGGTAATGGTGTTCCAACGGCTATGTTAACATTTGATTTGCGTAAGGCCGAACAAAGCAGCACTTCTGAAGAAAAAGCCCCAATCCCATATTTTGATATATCTTTCATAGAATATTTCACACACATCTTAACTCCCATATGTCATGAAGAACGCTTCCCATTTTTCGAAAGCATAGATGCATCAGTAAGTTAATCTAAACTTATACTGTCACAGACTGACTCATAATTAACGTTACTCCACGATGGCTAAACCTAGAGACTCGAAATTTTTTGAAGTTATACTTCTTTAGGCGCGTTATGAAAAAAATATGAGAGTGAAATTTTAAGATGCGCACGCAACTGTAACACAAAATCAACACAGATGAAGTCAGTTATGAAAAAATGATGAGAGTGACCCTCCAACTAAAAAATATTGTATTCACTCATTCTATTTCTATAGAACATTGTGGTTCAGTGGCTAGGCCCCTATTTCATAGTTGGTAGGTTCTGAGTTCACTCCCGACTAGGGTAATATGTTTTTTTTTTAGTTTCTTTTTAAAATATTTGGTTCAGTGAATTATAGACCTCATTCATTTAAATGGCCAAGAGCTTTATGTACTACTAGTGGTTCAGTGAACTATAAACCTCATCTGAGTGAAAGCACCAGTGTATCTTTACACGAATCAATTCACCAGGTTTTTCACACCGTCAGATATCCGGTTCTGCAAGGGATAAATTATTGAAAATTTGAACATACATTCCGTAGTATAGTACAATACTACAGGATAAACTTCAAAAGGTAATAATAACCCGGCTGGGATATACGTAATTTCAAATTTTGCACTTTTGGATACTCACTGACTGACTGCCGACTGACATATTGACTGATTCACTCATCATCAAAAGTTTCAGGCACTTCCCGTATAACTAGAGCGCTGAAGTTAGCAATTGACATCCAAGTAAAGGGAAAAATCTGAAAATTTAAACTTTTTAACTCTAACTGCTCCAAAACGGTGTCGCTTTAGGGAAGACAATATACCGTATTGTAATGTAGTTTTAACTGATAAAACACTGAAATCTTGCACAAAGTTAAATATTTATATGCACTTAAGAAGGAAGTAATTTATATTTGTAGATTTACCCTCCCTGTGCTCCAAAACGGTTCCGCTTTAGGGAAGGAGATGGTCGAAAACAGTTTAAACTGGTAGGACGCTGAAATCTTGCATAAAGTTAGATATTTACATACAATTAATCAGGAAATAATTTATATTTGAACTCTTTCACTCCCGGTGCTCGAAAACTGTTCCGCTTTAGGGACGGAGCTGTTCGAAAACAGTTTAAAGTAGTAGGACGCTGAAATCTTGTCTGAAGGGAGATATTTACATGCAATTAAATGGAAAAAAAATATATTCGTTCTTTAACTACCAGTGTTTCAAAACGGGTCCCCTTCAGGGAAGAAAATACACGAAATCTAGTTTCATCTGCTAAGACGCTGAAATCTTGCATGAAGGTAGAGAGACTTAAATTCAAATGAATCCGCAAATATCAAAATTCATACCCGTTAACTCTCAGTGTTATAACTTCAGGGAAGAAGATGCACTATAAAAATTTCTGTTTTTATTTGTTTCGTGGTGCATATTATCTACTTTATAATTACTTTGGTGTCAGATCTTATGAGACATTTGGGTCCGGTTTACACAGAAATTTCCTGGTTTTCGATATGTTGTGTAATCGAAAAGAAGAAGAGGAAATAAAGAAAAAACGGCTAAATATAATCAGGACATCTTACAAAAAGTAATCTTACGAAAAGTATTGATATCTCACAAAAAAATAACATTGAAAAAAGACCAAGTTCCACCCACTCTTTCAAAAAATTCCGCCTATGAAAGTAGTGATATCTAGTATTGGGGCCAAGTTTATTCTTGCTGCTGTATATCCCGCAATTAAATTTTCTGTCTCAATTCTCTTAAAGTAATACCGACTTTACACTTGGCCAGTTTGTAAAAAGGTAGTACGAGTATTTTACGAATCCCCTTAGAAAAAACTGACCGAGTGTAAAGTCGGTATTTCCTTAAGAGAATTGAGACAGAAAATTTAAGTGCGGGATATACAGCAGCAAGAATAAACTTGGCCCCAATAATAGATATCACTACATTCATACGCGGATTTTTTTGGAAGAGTGGGTGGAACTTGGCCTTTTTTCAATGATAATTTTTTGTGAGATATTAATTACCAAATTTTATCAAAATCAGACAACTTTTTTGTTTTTTTTTATTTTTGAGCCCCTAATTATAATTTTTCAATGATAAGTTTTTTCACTTATCATTGAAATAAACGGGAGCGCTGAAATTGGCTACAAAGAATTTCCGCAATATAAAATTAATATGGGTAGATTTCATCCAAAATCTATGCAAAGCACATCGGGATGAGTTTTTAAAAAAAAAATCCAGGAGTAAAATATTGATCTTCCTAAATAGGAGCCGATTCAAACACAGACGCAGATACCACCAAAAATCCCAAATTTGTGTAGTTTTAACGTCAAAATCTGGACAGACAGCTCGTTAAATATAAACTAATATTATCTGCAGTCCACCTAAACTTTTGAACGACTGGAAATCAGCCTTTGTTTCCATATTTTCTAATTGTTATGATAAAACTATGCTTATACTTTCAGAATCCTGTTTTTATAAATGTTGCTCAAGTTTTTGGGATGAAATCCAGAGCTTTGAAAAGAAAAATAGAATTTTTCCGTACAATATTCAATAAAGGCGAATTTCTAAGTTTTATAGAAGATACGTTAGCCAATCACAAGGAGGTGCTAGAATATTATCGAGCATTATAATTCCAAGTAATTGAACCCGATAATTTTAATTTATTTATTTTACGGGCAGTGCCCAATACTACAAAGTAATAATGTCCGTGTGGCCTTGCTGTTGTAACACGCGCCCATAATATCTTCTAAATTCTAAGAAGACTTCGGTACCAGACAGATAGTGTTACTTATTTTCTGAGCAACTTACAAACTTAAAATGTGGTTTATTATAAT
>CM022879.1:9070952-9082072 GCA_012654025.1 Pachypsylla venusta | reverse complement strand
CAATCAATAGCCTGAATGATTATGTTACAGCAGCTCTCCGACTAAGGTCATTCCTGAGAAATGAATGAGTTGCCGTATTTTGTATCTAGTAGATCTATGTAGCAGAGAGTCAATCAATAGCCTGAATGATTATGTTACAGCAGCTCTTTGACTAAGATCATTCCTGAGAAATGAATGAGTTGCCGTATTTTGTATCTAGTAGATCTATGTAGCAGAGAGTCAATCAATAGCCTGAATGATTATGTTACAGCAGCTCTCCGACTAAGATCATTCCTGAGAAATGAATGAGTTGCCGTATTTTGTATCTAGTAGATCTATGTAGCAGAGAGTCAATCAATAGCCTGAATGATTATGTTACAGCAGCTCTTCGACTAAGATCATTCCTGAGAAATGAATGGGTTGCCGTATTTTGTATCTAGTAGATGTGTTGAATTCTTGTTCACCTTAATTTTTTTCAATTTCGGGCTCTTTTCAGGTTTTATAAACATAGCCTAAATCCAAATTCAAAAAGAGATCAGTACTGATTCTGTCAAATTTTTTGAATTGAAATGAGTTTGTTTAGTTTTCAATTGAAAAATTTTTCAATTGAAAACTAAACTAATGTTAAAACATTTATTTAGTTTGAATAAAACAAAAATTGTTTTTGATTTGCAACGAGTCAAATTTGAAAATATTTATTTGACTTGAATAAAATAAAAATTGTTTTTGTTTTACAAAGTGTAAAATTTGAAAATATTTATTTGGTTCGAATATAATAAAAATTGTTTTTGATTTGACGAGAGTCAAATATTCAAATATCTATTTAGGTAGTTTGAATACAATGAAAATTTAATTTGAAAAGAGTCAAAATATTTATTTGTTCTGAATATAATAAATTTTGTTTTTGATTTGAAAAGAGTCAAATATTCAAATATCTATTTAGGTAGTTTGAATACAATAAATATTTAATTTGAAAAGAGTCAAAATATTTATTTGTTTTGAATATAATAAATTTTGTTTTTGATTTGAAAAGAGTCAAATGTTAAAATATTTATTTAGTTTGAATACAATAAAATTTGTTTTTGTTTTGAAGAGTGTCAAATGTTAAAATCTTTATTTAATATTTAGTTCGAATACAAACATATATTTTGCGCACGCTTCCAAAATCCCCAATGAATATCAAGTGGCAACACATTATATTGCGGTGCAACTTTCTCACCAGATGTAGTTTGCACAGTTTGTACTTCACAATCAATTTCTTAAGTGTGAATCCCGGGAAATGGACATTTGTTTTATGTGCTTGACTCAAACCTCGAATCGAAATCGGTACTCAAGCGAAAAAACGACTATTTGCGAAAAAAAGAGTATTTGCGAAATACTCGAATTTGCGAAAGACCCACATGATTCGACAATTGGACAACATTTTTTTTTTTTTTTTTTTTTTTTCCCCAAGCAGAGAGGTTAGGAAACACTTATACCACCATGCTCTGCGCAAAAGGAAATTCCCTATGGATAAAAGGGAATTTCTATTTTAAGTCAACCTGGATTCATTGAAGCATATGTCTGCCATTGGCTGTTACTTTAAAGTTTTATTGGCATTGAAAATGTTCAATGTGTGTCAATTATGAGAACGGGAGATATATTACCGTTCTTGAGATATTTTGTACAGATGCAAAGACAGTACATTGGCTGAAACTGTAAAGTTTTATTGGCATTGAAAATGTTCTGTGTGTCAATTATAAGAACGGGAGATATATTACCGTTCTTGAGATATTTTGTGGAAATGCAAAGGCAGTACATTGGCTGAAACATTAAACTTTTATTGGCATTGAAAATGTTCTATGTGTGTCAATTATAAGAACGGGAAATATATTACCGTTCTTGAGATATTTTGTGGAAATGCAAAGGCAGTACATTGGCTGAAACATTAAACTTTTATTGGCATTGAAAATGTTCTATGTGTGTCAATTATGAGAACGGGAGATATATTACCGTTCTTGAGATATTTTCTGCAGATGCAAAGACAGTAAATTGGCTAAAAATGGAGTGATATGGCTACTTTAAGAGTAGTGAACCGAATTTGTCATTTGTGAACCTAATTTGGTGCCCTAAATGGTCCACAGAAGAAGTGAACCGAAATGCCCTAAATGGTCCACAAAAGAAGTGAACCGAATTTGGTGCCCTAAATAGTCCACAAAAGAAGAAAAGAAGATAACCCCACGAGACACAAAATTCGTCTATGGTATGTTACAAAGATTGTCTGTTTTAAATTTCATTAAAATCGGACTTGCCGTTTGGGTTCTAAAAGGTCACCAAAATGACCCTTTTCGACCCATGATCCCAGGTGTTATCTGCAATGTTAAGGATTTTGGCTATAAATATGGCCTCAAGGAATAATGCTGCCAAAAATCATCAAAATCGGACAAATAATAAAGGCTGTAGATTCCCGAAGACGACTTTTGCAGACGGACGGACACAAATTTTTTATAGCCCCATTTTTTTAATGTAATCTTCATAATTCGTCCAGAAAAGTAAAAATAATAAACGACATGGTAATTTTTCACCAATGCAATTCTTTATTATCCTTTACTTCGTATAAGGCCGGCCATACACGCACCGATAAGTCTGTGCAGACTTGTCTTTACAGACAAGTCTGTCGTGTATGGCAGGATCTGCACAGATTTTGTCTGAAAATCGGAGGCAAAATCTGTGCAGTTCCTGCCATACACGACAAACTTGTCTGCGCAGATAAGTCTGTACAGACAAGTCTGCACAGACTTATCGGTGCGCGTATGGCCGGCCTAAAGGAGATAAAGTAAAAATCTTCTCATTTCTTTCATGATCACAGCGGAATGAGGAAATGTCAATATTAATCAATTGAATTCTTCTCCGACATCAAGGCCACATGGACATTACCATCGGGTTCAATTACTCGCAAGTATGGTGCTCGATAATATTCTAGTATCTCCTTGAATTGGCCTAACGTATATTCTATGTAACTTAGAAAATCGCTTTTATTGGATATTAGACGGATCGATTTCAGTTTTTTTTTCAAATCTTCGGGTCTCATACCAAAATCTTGAGCAACATTTCTAAAAATACGATTCTGAAAGTATAAGCATAGTTTTATCATAGCAAATAGAAAATGTGGAAACCAAGGCTGATTTCCAGTCCTTCAAAAGTTAAGGTGAACTATAGTTTATATTTAACTAGCTGCCTGTCCAGATTTTGACATAAAAACTTCGCAAATTCGGATTTTTGATGGTATCTGCGTCTGTGGTTGAATCGGCTCCAATTTAGGAAGATCAATATTTTACTCCTGGATTTTTCTTTTCAAATTCATCCCGATGTGCTTTGCATAGAATTTAAGTAAAAAGTACACATACCTAATATTTCGAATTTTATTATTCAAGCCCATATTAAAAAGCTCTAAAAGCAGCCATTTTATGGTTGTGTGGATGTAATGAACTGTTAGGAATACATATGTTTTCGGCTATTGGACTCATGTAATCGGAGCCTTTTCTGATTTTCTATGTTTGTAAACGCGGCCTATCTTTGCGCATGGTTGTTGTTTTCCCTTCTTTTTGTTTATATTTTTGATATTGGCTAGTTGTTCTGAGGATGTCTACAGGAGAAGACGAAACATGTCAACTCATTTTGTAAATTTTATAATTGTACATTAAATTATATTCCTTTTTCTTTATGTGTACAGGTGTACATTTGTTCCTACCTATTGTAAAATTTGCAAATAAAAAATTTCAGTCAAGTGAAAACGTAGTCAGTTGTTTGATTTGTTATTAAAAAAAATAAATTAAAAAAAGAAGAAAATAACATATTAGAGAGAAATTCAGATAGTTTTAACATTCGGGTCCCGCGGTGATTGATTTTTGACCGCTTGTTTTTTCGAGTGTTTTTCTTTTTCAAGTAACTGCAATGGCCAATGTGTAGGTTATAGATATATAGCGCCACCTCGTTTTAATAAAAAGCATTATATTTTTCCACCAAAAAATGAGTTTTAGGCTGTCCCTCGACATCTTTTCTTCCTTTTCATATTTATTTTGTGAATAACAATTTTTTGATATTGTAATACAAGTTCAGAGATAGTATGTATTTGACTTCATCATTAAATAGCTTCATAGCATAAAATTTATTTCCTTTACATTTTTATCATCTGTTAAATATTGTCCCTCAAATTCAACCTCATTACCATCTAACGTTTTCTATGAGACGAGAAAAACAAATCATGTACAACACTTTATTACAAGTTTGATGCCTGTACTACTCTCAATGATCAGTCAGCTGCTGTGAAGCTGCGGAGTTGAGAAGTTGGGGCCACGTCGCTCGATCGATTTTTTTTTTTTTTTTTTTGCAGTTATTACAAGATGGTTGCTCATTAATGTCTGCTATTATTTTTTTAAGAAATATATGTGAGATTTTTATTTCGGTAATTCATTTAAATTGTGCGTAATAAAAAACATAGTTTTAGTGATTTAACATAATTAATAAAAAAAAAATAATTAAAATAAAATTATTGATAATTCTCATTATCGTCCAATTTAACATTGGATGTTAATGAGTGTGTCGGATGGTAATGAGAAAGTATAATTAGTAATATGTATTTTCCTACAGTTTACTAGTAATTATAGGTACTTAATAGTATGTATATGTATTGTTGTAGACTTAGGGTTCTAGGATTAAGTAGTTGTTGTTTAATAACGCGTTAACTAACTCAAAAAAATAGAAAATAAACTTAAAGAAAACACAATTAAAAGGTTAACAAAAAATAGTATACTGTTTAACTTCTCAAAAATCAAAACACGCGAGAAAACTACGTAATTCACACACGAAAAATTCACAAATTAATCACTTGTTATTTCACAGATCGAACTATAGAAAACTGACTTCACTTTTCAAACTCATTAACAAACAGACTCAAATCTAGTCTGTCTATATACAGGATGTTTACATTAGAATCATAATATCAGAGGTCAAGCTCCCATATGCTCTATTCACTTCAGTATGTATACGTATGTACATAACTTAACATTTCTTTCTTGTTTATTCATTTCTTGATTGTATTTATTAGAATAATTGGTGTTATATGAAGTAGTGATGATAGCATTACCATCCGAGACGCCATATTAAAAGAGGCCATAATTGAAAAAATAAAGGTCTGGATGCGTTGCTGACCAGTTTTAAATTTATGGCATAACATATATTTTCCATTGGTATAACAAAATTTAGTTTTTCTAAAAAAAAAAATCTCAAAAAGTCAAAACTTTCTTAATTTCTCTCATTCGAGAGTGAACTCAGAACCTACCAACTATGAAAAAGGGGCCTGACCACTGAGCCACATTGTTGTATAGAAATAGAATGAGAAAATAAAATATTTAGTTGGAGGGTCACACTCATCATTCATAATTTTTTCATAGCTAACTTCATCTGTGTTAATTTTGTGTTACACTGATGCGGTGTTAATTTCTGCTACTGTTGCGCGAGTTACACCTCATCATGTTATCGTGACCATGTCCTAAAGTCACTATATCACTAGAGGGTACTTACATGACCACTTCCTATAACCTACCACATCTTATCACTTCTCATTCTCATCACTATCTAATCTAATCAACCCTATAAATACCAAAACACAGCTCCTGTTGATCAGTATGTATTAGTCTAGAGTCCAGCGTTCAAACCAAAGTCATGTCGGACATCATCTTGATTGTTGAGATCCAGTTAAAAGAACCTCTTTGTCTTTTGTTATAAATATATTGAATTGTGTTTTATATTAAATCAAGTTTATTCTTTTATTAAATTTTGGATACCAAAATATAATTCGCGCGCATCTTAAAATTTTACTCTCATCATTTTTTCATAACGCGTCTAAAGAAGTATAACTTCAAAAATTCTTTGTCAAATTTCAAGTCTCTAGGTTTAACCATCGTGGAGTTACATTGTGAGTCAGTCAGTGACAGTCAGTATAGTTGATATAAGGCTTTGTGTTTTATAAGTATAGATTAACTTACTGATGTACTTATTCTTTGGGAAAATTTGAGGAGTTTGTGATAACCCATGGAAGATATATCAAAATATGGGGTTGGCGCTTCAGAAGTGCTGGCGGCCTTGGGCAATTCAAATGTTAACATGGCCCTTGGAAAACCAAAACCATCTCTTTGAATAATTGACCGTCTAGATTTGAGAAGACCTATTTTAGCTGTAGTTCGTATGACTGAACAAAATGGCTGCTTTATAAAATAAAGATCGATGTGTTGGTTCGTTCCACGTCCATATAATGTTGTTCCGACAATATAATTATTTTTATTTAGAAAATTGAAGTCTACATTATAGTTATTTTCAGAATCTCTTGCGATTCTTGCATAACCATATTCTGGAAAACAAAATATATTTTCTTTATTGAAGGAAAGATTTCTTATTTTTAACAATCGTCGTTTGACTTTTTTAGTTTAAAATTAGATCTCATTCTAGTCAGCGTCTATGGCACGTTGAATACACCAGTTGCCGATAGATCACTGAAGTTAAGCAACGTCCAGCGAGGTTGTGTCATGTGGGTGTCCACGTGGGATCACGCCCTCCTGATGCTGGCTATTTTTTCCGGCCCAACACAGGCTGGGTGAAGTCAATGTGGGTAGCTGGTTTGCAAGTTTCCAGCGATTGGAGGGTGAAACTCTCGTTTTGAATGACCAATAGATGTTAAGAGGCGTTAAGCCAAATAAAAAAAAAAAAAAAAAAAAAAAAAAAAAAAAAAAAAAAAAAAAAAAAGATCTCATTTAAATAATGGCCATCATGAGGCCCCTGGATTCCGTCAATATGTGCGGTTATGCATGAACGTAAAAAATGTCCCAACAAAGTTCCGTCAAAATCAGACAAAGGGTTCGGGATTTTTCGTGAAACGGACGGACAATTTTTGTCCGTTGTCGATTCCGAGGGTTCAAACCATAATCGTGGACTGAACTAGAATTGGTTCAATAATCAGCATTGCATCAGCAAATCAAGCGTATCGCCAGACGCACGCACGTTAAGAATAAGCATAGCTGCCAACTATATTAAAACATTGACTCCGCAATGTTTAGAGTAGAACACCATGGAGTTTAATTGATTTAATTCAAATCAAGCGTATCGCTGGACGCGCGCACGTCAAGAGTAAGCAAAGCTGCCGACTATATTAACACGTTGACTTCGTAATGTTTAGAGTGGAACACCATGGAATTTAATTGATTCAATTCAAATCAAGCGTATCGCTAGACGCGCGCACATCAAGAGTAAGGAAAGCTGCCGACTATATTAACACGTTGACCTCGTAATGTTTAGAGTAGAACACCATGGAGTTTCATTGATTCAACTCAAATGAATAGTATCGCTATACGCGCGCACGTCAAGAGTAAGCAAAACTGTCGATTATATTGACACGTTGACTCCGTAATGTCTACAGTAGAACACCATGGAGTTTAATTGACGCTAGACGAGCATAGTTGCCGACAATATTAACACAAAATATAGTTTTGTAGTTTTGAGGACCCACTTTTTTCTGCACTTCCAGATGACTTTTTGCAAATTTTCTTTTATATACTCAATGGTAATAGATGGTGTTTCTCCGAAATAAAATTCTGCTTGCCGCAGAAAGACGGTTCAGGTGTCATTGGAAACGACATGAAGTTAAAGGCCATACCTTTGCTATAATGAAGACGATAGAGTAAATAACAACAGAGATAATGCATACGACTACCTCAACGGTAAGCTTCGAAATTTGTGGGTGAAATCAAATATACCGCTGGTGGTTTTTGCCGCTCTCTAGGGGTTTTCATTAATCCTCTCTAAAAAGTGAAATATGGTGTGTATGTCAACATTAGCTTCTAATTACGCCTCAAATTTTTTTGGAGGGGGGTATTTTTTCAAGCCAGTAAAATAATAAGTTCATGTGTCACATTGGCAGAGTTTTTAAAGTTTGGATTTTTTTTCTTCTCAGAACAACTGAGTATGCAGTGGTCAAGAACGTCGTTTTCTAATCCGAGATCCTTGCTTCAGCGCCATGTGTTTTTTTTTTCATAATTTATTTACGGCTATTTTAAAATTGGTTTTGCAATTTGAGCTCATAGGTTGAATTTCTAATGAAGAGTCCGAACTTAGGAAAAAAAATCATAGTACATACCTATTTATGTTTTTTTTTTTTCTTTTTCTTTTTTAATTATTGTGAGACGAAGATATATATTGGGCTGGGTGAATATTGCTACACTTGACGTCCTTTTGACATGAAGTGCTTTTTAGGGCATTATGTCAACGCAAAGTGTCCAATCGAAAATAATACTTGGACTCCCTCATTCGATTTTAAACTTTACGAGATCAAGCACCCAATTGTACTTACTTTCCCGTAAAGTCTCTATTAATTCCGTTCGCTCTTCAAAGATCAAAATAGGACGGCTCAATCCAATCCCAGGGCTAAATAAAATATAACCGTTCGAGCCGTCAAAATGGATTTTTAGTACACCTGCAACAAGTATAGAAAGGTTTTATGTTATACCAACTGTGTGTGCATCATATTTTGTACAGGGTTTGTATGAAAAATGATGTGCTTGCGGATTCAAAAAATATTTTCCATGTAGAGAAAGGTAAGCACACACTGCGACCTGACCTGACCCGACCGGACCTGACCCGACTCAGTATCAAATCCCGAACAAGGTAGATATATTAATGTACGCACACTTAGACCTGCCCAGATTTGATATAACCCGAGTCGCCTTCCTGAGTCCAGAACGAATCCGTTGTGTATGGGTTGCTGACCCGACCTCAGTTTTCAAGTCGCCTTTCTTGCGTGGTGATACTGACAGTAAAAAAAAAGTGGGCACCTCTGTTTTNTAGGTCCCATCCCTCTAATGTTAAGCTACACCGAGTAGGGACAAACAATTGATGGGTCACAGCAAAAAAGTTCAGGTTTTTTAAATATTTTTAAATTTAATTTTAAAAAGAAGTATAACTTCTCATGGGCGTACATAAGTACACACACCCATTTTTTATTGTTAGCTTTTAATGGAAAACAGAAAAGCAAGGCATGAAGACACTAGCTAAACGTATATTCTTGAATGATTGATTTTTTTTTCATTGTGTATTAGATGTAGAGCCAAAACACAACTTTTCAAACACCAAATAACTTGATATGTTTTTTTCTAAATTGCAATAAGTTTAAACATCACCAACGCCTATACCACGTTCAGATTTGAGTACATCAGTACCCAGCCGATCACTGAAGTTGAGCATCGAAGGGTATGGTCATTGTTCGATGAGTAACCGCATGTTCACANAGTTCCCAGTCGATCACTGAATTTGAGCAACGGAGGGTATGGTCATTGTTCGATGAGTGACCGCATGTTCACACCCCAACATCTTGCACTAAATACATAGTACGGTACTACTACAGTGTAGGTTTCTTCAAGTTTCGTGGTGCATATTCAGCTTCTATGAGATCCGACTGAGTAGTTATGATGCGCGTCACAAAAAACACTTAAAGTGAATCATACTTACGTTTTTCGGCCTGTACTTTCAGATTTTTAAAAGATTTTTATTTTTTGTTAAAATTTGGAGAAAAAAATCTAAGTATCCCTAAGAACAATTTTGATACCCCAAATTATACCATAAATGCACATTTTTCAATAATACACATAAAGTTATCAGTAAATTTCAAAATGTACTCAAGATACCTATGGCGGCGCCTAACGACGGAACCAAGTTCCATACAATTATTTCCTTGAGAGTGTTAAGCATTTTCTGATCTGAACTTTCAGGTTCACTTAAGACATTTTTTAGTCAAAATTGATGAAAATCTATCTATCATCAACTATCATTAATCAATGTGTTACACCTGGTATAAATAATTGAATGTTAAAATAATATTTCATTATGTATCATGCGAAGAAATCCTAATAACTAAAGAAAAATATGAACTTGTTAACAATTTATTTGTCTGGTATAGCACCCTGTATATGAGATAAATTACACGATTAAATTACACCCTGTATATTTTNCTATCATTAATCAATGTGTTACACCCGGTATAAATAATTGAATGTTAAAATAATATTTCATTATGTATCATGCGAGGAAATCCTAACTAAAGAAAAATATGAACTTGTTAACAATTTATTTGTCTGGTTTAACACCCTATATATGAGATAAATTACACGATCTATGTTTTTGGTACTAATTATGTAACTCTGCTTGATTTGGTGACTAAAATTACACCTCATATGTCCATATCGTTTCATTAGTCCTGAAAGCATTTTCTGGTCAAAACTTTCAGGTTTACTAAAGAATTTTTTTAGTCAAAATTGATGAAAATAAATATATCATCAACTATCAATAATTAATGTGTTACAACCGGTATAAATAACTGAATGTTATAATAATATATTATTATATATCATGTGAGGAAATCCTAACTGAAGAAAAATATGAACTAGTTAACAATTTATTTGTCTGGTATAACACCCTGTATATTTTCGGTCTAACTGCTTGATTTGGTCCTTAAAATGCTATCTCATACGTCCATATCGGTTTATTGATTCGGAAAATATATTACATGTCTATCAAATAAATATACCAAATTTTGAGGTTTTTTTGGAAATTTGGGGCTGAAGATCCCACTGAGGGACAATATAAGTAGCAGTAGGTGCGTCAACATCAAAGAAGAAGAAGCAGGAGCAGACGATGAGAAAAAAAGTGTACTTTTCAGAAGCCTATAACATCTCCAATTTGACTTAAAAGATTTTGTTAAAACTTCATACACTTCTTCTCTGAGTTCGCCCCATACGTAAGAAATTTTTTTATCCTGAGGTGTGTAGTTTTTCCTCTGGAAGTAGCTGAAATCGGCAATGTAAACTGTGGCGTATAATATACTCTTGGTAGCTACCGCATTTTTTTTTTACTTGGCGGGGCGGAACACTACCGCGCTAATTGATGTTTGAAATTTATGTTCGATTTTTTTTTTTTAAAGTGAGTGAAATCCTATTGGAATCAATAAATTATTGTTCATTGTACCCAAATTTGTGTTTTGGAGCTACATAAAGCATTTTTTGTTATAACGTCTTTTTTGTTACACCCTGTTTATAATTTACCTGCTACACGACTGTGCT
>CM022879.1:8938281-8971379 GCA_012654025.1 Pachypsylla venusta | reverse complement strand
AAGATTTCAATTAGTTTAAATCTTCCGCCCAGCTTCTCGTAATAGTAATAGTTTGGTATAGTTGGGCAAGAGCTGTTTTTCCCCTAGCTTATTCAGTCCAAAATTTTGTCCCCCACCAATAAAAAGTTTAAGTCACGGGCTAGTGATTAGATGTTTCCTGTAATGAAGATTTTTTCTGAAAGGACCATATCCTGTTAGTGGACTCATTATGGACTTCAAGCGATTTCAGAATCTCCTGCATAAATTTTCGAGTACCCCCCTTTTGTCAATCTAAAGTAAAGTGTTCTAAAGATGCATACCTAATAAGAAAAAAATCGCCGAAATGAGGCTTAAGAACTAGACTCAAAATTCAGCCTTCAATCTTTTTGCCTGTGCATGATATTTAGACGTTCCGGCACTTTTCAACTGCCCTTCATAGATACGGTGTTTTGTAAATATGTATTTTGTTGTTGCAAAACCACCGTTTTACTTGATCTGTTCTATTTGACTCACCCTACTTATATTATTTATCAATTCATTGAAGCATCACATAAACTCTGCTTATAGAAATTTAATTTTCAAGATATGCCTAACATGTTCGCTGAATACAATAGCAACTTGCTGACGCATGAAAATGAATGAATATAATATAAAATTTATTCAGTCAGCAAATTACATTATTTCCGTGTGTATAAAACTATTGTGATGGGGAAATTGTGTCCCTGCTATCCATTATGTCATTTATTGAGGAGTAGCATTATGTCATTTTCGATTTTCGCTAGTATTCTTACATTGATATTGCTCTATTTCAAGGATAAAAAAATTGGGGGGGGGAGGACGCAAGGGTTCGTGTCCATTATGGACGTATAACACCGATATCGAGTTTATATGTTTTGCCAGGGGTCCCGATCCCAGTTTCAAACTTGTACCCATGCGCAAATATAGCCCTCTTGTTTTTTTTGGGGGGAGGGGGGCACAATATACACAATAGAAAATTTGGAGGGGGAGGGACTCGTAACCTAGAGGCCGGGGTTCGAGTCCTGGGTAGTACTTTTTAATGTAATGATTATCGAGGTACGATACCTAATTTGTTAAAAGCTGTAGAGCTTACCACTAATACTTTTCATAAGGGTGATAAGCGATTTTATAAGGGTGATGTCGAGAAAAAGTGCTATGGCGGATTATAGAATTTTTGACGATTTTTCATTTACGTATTTCTATTTAGTCTCAGGATTGGAAATTATTTGG
Source organism: Pachypsylla venusta (assembly GCA_012654025.1). Lineage (NCBI taxonomy): Eukaryota > Metazoa > Arthropoda > Insecta > Hemiptera > Aphalaridae > Pachypsylla > Pachypsylla venusta. The sequence continues at coordinate 8,970,152 of CM022879.1, read as the reverse complement.
TCTACATGACCTGTTGTGGATAACAGTGTCACAATTCCACGAACGTAATGAATGTCCGGTCAAAGTTTTATCAAAATCTGGAAACCGTTCGAGTGTTATCGTGAATGAAACAGATATTCAACATAAGGCTATGTTCAGATGAACGCGCGGTACGATGAACCGCGCGGCACAAGATCTATCTAAATAGTGCATAATGTCTACATGACCGCGCGGTACTAGTTCTACAAACTTGTATCNAAAAGACACAGCGGATCACGATTCATTTGATTTTTTTAAAAAAATTTATGTGATTAGGTTTTATGAAATTTGAGAAATACCGCCCGCTTAAAAAAACTGGGGGGACACGTGCCCCCTGTGCCCTCCCCTATATCCGCGCATGCTTGTACCTGTAGAATGCCATTTTTGAATTGCTGAGATGTCGTGAAAAATTTTAAGATATATGTACGTGACTTGCCGAACTTGGTTAATAAATTGGAAAAATTGTCGTTGCCCGAAAACGGTTTAACATTTTTTTTTAATTCTGATAATTTTCCTGAGATCCTATACCATTTTCCTGGGGAAGATGGCCAACTTCGATTTTTGAATTCTTTATATTCTTTACCTTAATATAAGTCATTTTTGAATAGATGAGATGTCGTGAAAAAATTTAAGATATCAGTACATGACTTGCCGAACTTGGTCAATAAATTGGAAAAATTGCCGTTACTCGAAAACGGTTTAACATTTTTTTTTAATTCTGATAATTTTCCTGCGATTTTTGGATTCTTTATATGTGTACCTTAAACCTTAATATATGAAACTGTAAAAAAAGGGTATTGTTCCTAATCTAAGAAGAGCTCAAGCCAACGATCATACCACTTTGAATACACCAGTTTTCGTCAGATCACTGAAGTTAAGCAACATCGGGCGTCGCCAGTACTTAGATGGGTGACCGCTTTTGAACACCACGTATCGTTAGCTCTTTTTTCCGGCCCAACCCAGGCTGGTTCCAGCGAATGGAGGGTAAAACCCCCGTCTTGAATGACCAATAAATGTTAGAGAGACGTTAAGCCAAATTAAAAAAAGAAGAAAAAAAAAGAAGAGTTCATATCTCAAGTTATATTTGAAAGTTTTCAAACCAATTGAACTTGGAATAACTCCGGCCCAGTTTAGATTACGGATCTCAAATAGATCTCGAAATACTATTATTTTTATTTACCCTGTGACCTCACCAGAATTGCCCAAAAGAAAAAGTTTCCACTTTGGAATAAAGAAATTTGTGTTTCGGCATTTTTCGTAGTTGGAACTCGTTACCGATCATAATATTGAGTTCTGCTCCTTTTTTTCTAGACACCCTGTATAACTCGACCTCGACAAACATTAGATAAGTTCCTCTAAATATTCATCCCCTCCCTTGCATTGTACAATGAGTCTGTGACGGGTGGTCTATGCAATTTTTATAATGGAATTCCTCAGTATATTAAAATATTTTATGAAAATAATAATAATAATTATAATNGAAGTGTTTCTGTTCAGAAATATCTGCAGACCACCAAGGCAGGGAAGCCTCTGGCAACATATCACGCAAAGAAAAGATTTAAGTAAAATACTTTCGGGGAGATATGTTGTGATTGAATCAAGCCATCCCTATTACCTTGTCATAGACCGGTAATAGGGTGAATACCGCAATAGCGGGAAGTAAGAGGACAATAATAATAATGATGTATATTAATTTTGTGTTATTATGTCACAATTTTGGTGGGCATCATAGCACTACAAGTTATTCTCAACAATCACTCCAATATCACTAAGCCTAAGCTACACTTTAACAATTTCCTTATAATGTTACCAATTGTCGCTATTACCATAGCTACTCAATTGTCCTCAGGAGGCTGAGTTACCCCAATCACAACCAGACCAAGTAGAAAATTTGAAAAAATCTTTATCAAATTTTCGACCCGTCCAGGAATCGAACCCGGAACCTCCCTTGGTGCAAGCCGAGTGTGATGCGCACTCTGCCACGGAGACGCCAATACATTTTTTAAAAAAATGAAAAGTAAATTTCGTACATTTTCTACTATTTTAGGTATGACTGTACCTGTAGGAGAGGTACGAGTACCCAAAGAATAGTTTGTATGTTTTTTTTATACCTTATTTACACTGCGGGGATGAGACTGAGGAGTCTACTTACACTCAAAGTGCATATAAGTGTCTAATAATTAATAATTTACGATACAAGATATAAGAATATAAGTCTTGTATAGGTATATTTTTATTTTAATTTTAACGCAAACAATTTGCCTTACAAAACAAAACAAAGGAAAGTGACATATGCAGCGATCCTGGTGCGTCCATTTCCTCCCTTTTTGGTTTTTCAATTCCATTTGTGATGGAGATTTTGATAATTTTGCTATTCTTAACTATCACTTTCAATTAAATCCTTTTTTGAATCGGAACGAACGATATAGGTATAAGAATATAGAAGAATATAAAAAAATATAAGAATATAAGTCAATTAAAACAGTACAATAAAATCACACACAATCATTCTTACAAAAAGAGAAGGATTAGGACTGGAAGGAAGAGGAAAAGGATAGTAAAGGAAAAGGGAAGAAAACATTATCTTTCCGTGATGGTTAAATGCGACTCGGAGAAGTTCTAAAAGAGATCAAAAAATAGAATCGAAAGGAAAAAATCCCTCCAATGAGCGTTTTTACGTTTATCGTAAAACTTTCTAACCCGTCCCTCTAGAGATTTTGGTGATGCTTTAAGAACCCTTATTACTGATCCTAGAAAAATCCAGCGTTGGCGATTGCATAATTTTTTAAACAAGGATTTCAATGTGAATGAGTGAATTGAAAAACATGCATATATTTTCTTGATACACATCCCTTTAACATCTAAAAGTCATTTGAATCCAGATACCCATATTGACCTCGCTGAAAGATGCTTAACTTCAGTGATCCTAAGGGAACTGGTGAGTTCAACGTGCCCTGACTATGTGGAACCAGAAAATGTTCTGGTTCTAAGATTGGATCGATTTTTTTTAATCACAGAGGTGATATATCTGTGAAATCATGTGACACACAATATAATTATGTAACATTAAATTAAAAGAACAACTTGAACGATTTCAAATTGTAATATTTTTATTTTGTATCTACTTTTTTAATTTCGCAATATTTTAAAATCAAATAAAGGCTTGCTTATTATTTAAAAAAAAATTGGAGAAAATTGGGATGTTTAAAGTTTGATTTTATTCTAATAATTGACCGATGTTATTTCGACAAAAAAAAATAACTTTTTATTTTCAGCATGTTTCGCACGTCAATCAAAGGCTGAGACCGGGAAAGAACTGTTACTTTTACGAAGCATGATGTGGAATATAGACTGAAGCCTACTTAACTGCCCCCGCAAACTGAAAATAATAAAGGCTGGAGAAAAGAAAAGGTACTTTAAATTAATGAAAATGCCGTTGGGTTGTGATGTAACAGGAAGGATTGTCCAACGAGTTGCAGACGTGTAGGTAAAGATTATATCTGTTTATTTTATTTGAAAGGCTTTTTGAATATGAATCTAGTAAATTGATAGTTACGGCCATAATTTGAGATCTATTTTTTGTGAAATGCTAAAGGGGAAAGGTCCAATTTTTATTTGTTCTTCTTCGAATCATCTTTAATTAATTTAAAAAGTGTTTTAATGAACACAGTTTTATTTTTGCAGAAAAAAATATCGCCACTTAAGGTTGAAACTTAGATTTTTTTTCGAGTTTTTGGGGTGTCAGACTCCGGGGTTCGAATGCGCTCCATTCGAAAGCTACAATGAGCGGAAACGAAAATCTTTATTTGTTCCGTTAAATAGGAATTACATTTCAAATTTTCATTTTTTATTGTCGGCCTTTTTACTTTCTCTTCCATGCCATGGCATATAGAAAATAAAGTACTGCATTAGTGCAGATTTTTATTGTAGAATAAAAATATGTTTTATTAGTGCTAAAAAACTTTTTAAATAAAGATAAAAAAAATGAAAAGCCGTCCTTCTCATTTAAGATTTTGCTTTAATGGGGTCTGGCTCCCCTCTAAAGGTGTCCTTGCATTTTAACATGTCCTAAAATAGGCCTCAAGTTATGGCTGTAACAAAAAATACAAATTTCTTGATTGAGCCGTAAAATTGAGGTTGATTTTATTAATGGACTGTACCGCGTGTCCCAGAAGGTCACCCCCCCTTAACTTTTGAATGTGGCTTGGAATATTTGAATTTTGAAAAGCTCTAGGAATAAGAAACGGGTCATGGCCAATCGTGTGGTTATGGTGAGATCCAGGTTCGACAAACAGTGTCTATTTCTCAAGAAATTTAAATGGAATGGTACAAAGTTTTTTTTGTTAAAATAAAAGTACCTACAAATAATTTTAAATGCAAGTTATTTCCTATATACTTTACATTGAAATTTTCTAATAGAGGAATGAAAGAATTAAGAAGCTGAATGTTTTTCTTTTTTCGCTAATAGTTGTCCTTATTTAGGTTAGCTATCACTGTTTGTCCTAAAAAAACACCTTACTTCAGACTTTCTACCCGAAAATGGCCGTCTTCTATACGGCCTATTTTTGACGACACTGATGGAAATTGAAATGTACACCTTTGATGGTTTTGTGGAACACAATAAAAGGACTTTTACATCAAAGTTTAAAACAAACACCGTTATACAGGGTGTAACAATATTAAACTTTACACCCCTATAGATCCGCCCCTGAATATTTGTTTGAAAAAATTTAAAAAAAAGTATTTCCTTATTTTATTTGTACTTTCATTTGAACAAAAAACATTTATACCAATCCAATTAAATTTCTTGAGAAATAGAGACTTTTTGTCAATAAAAGTCACTTTCGATAGTCGAACCTGGATTTCACCATAACCATTCGATTGGCCATGGCCTTTTTCTTTCCTAGAGCTTTTCAAATTTGAAATATTCAAAGCCGTTCAGAAGTTAAGGGGGGGNAGGGGGGGGGGGTGATCGGTCATTCTGGGACACGCTGTATACACGTAGCAGCTGAAGGAATATCTGGTGGAAATAATTTTCTCAGAAAAGGAAAAAGTTATTATGGAGTGTAATAGAGGCTATAAAATATGTAGTTGAACAAAAAGCTACAAAAAATTATTATGGAGTATAATAGAGGCTATAAAATATGTAGTTGAACAAAAAGCTACAAAAAAGGGAATGTTAAGAGGAAAGGATAATGGAGTATAATATAGGCTATAAAATATGTAGTTGAACAAAAAGCTACAAAAAAGGGAATGTTAAGAGGAAAGGAAGCCACAAGCCAATCAACGTCATTATTTAGAAGCAACAGAAATATCCTGGTGTGGTATTTGAGAAAAGATTTTCTGTAGATCTCATTCATTTAAAGTGGACAATAGAATTTTGATATGCACCTTCTTCAAAATCCCAGAAATCGGATGAACAGTATACGAGTTAAAATGGGGAATATATACCGACCTAATTGGCAGACGTTTTCGAAATTAACTAGTGATTCCGCCAACTGTATTAGACTTCATTCACTCAAATGGCCACCATTTGCTCCTGACTGGCCCAATTGAGTCCAATATTAATCAGCTGATTTTATGAATATAATCAATATCCACTGTAAATTTCATAATAAACGGATATGTATTCGATCGTGTGTACAAAACGACAAACAAAGGAAATAATATCGTGTTACAGCAAACCTCGCTCAGTTAGGTCAATTAATAGGCACAAAAGAAGAATCTGTAAAACTACTGTACAGTGTACAGTTAAATGATGTGCTAGGCTGCTCGCTGACAGCCACTGCCAAATACTTACTTAGCACGCATTACTTGGGTATATTAAGGGAATACACATACTCGTATTCCTATGGAATTGAGGAGATATGCCGCTGATTACGAGCACCCTTGGAAGGTATGGAAGGACCGAGATAACAAGAGACAATTTCGATCTTTAAAAGTTGGTATTGTAGTAACAATCTGGCAGTCTTGCATGCTTGACATGCAAGAACATTCAAAAGTTAGTAGAATGAATCACGCCCGTGACTTTGTTTAATGTTTTTTTAATTATATGTAAAATATTTTCCATGGCTTAGGCTTAGTGTTTCAGTGAACTGTAGACCTCACTCACTAAAATAGTCACTATTTGGCCCCGGGTGGACAACAGTGCCCAAAAACTAATGAGCAAATTCCACGAACGTAATGAATGTCCGGTCAAAGTTTTATCAGAGCTCAAATAAAGTCCATTTTGCCTAATAAACCCATATACGGAAATGGACCCCAAGATAGCTAGGTTGGCACTTAAAAAAAGGTCAACGGTTGGTTTTAGACAAGAGCTATTTCGGTCTTTTTTGTATCAAAACAAGTTTTAGAAGACATGTCATACCTTAAAATACCAAAAAAATACGCATCAAAAAGTTTTAGCCATTTTCCTCCCATAACTCCGCCTCTCATCGAGGAAAAAGTGCCAAATACTCACCAAAGAAGCATAATATCAATCGAAGACGTCATGAAAAAATTAAGTCAATCGCAAAATAATTCGATTTTTACTAATTATTTTTCGATTTTTAAGTGCCAACTTTGGGTGGCCCTAGCTACCATTTCCGTATAGGGGTTTATTAAGCAAAGTGGCTTTTATATGAGCTATACTCTGCGTGGTATTTTCTTCTGCATAACCTTTTGAAACACCCTGTATAAATAATTTCCATATAAAATTTCATCAGTATATCAGATAAGGCGCTTGAGAGTTATCGTGGAACAAAAAGACAAACAGGCAAACAAAAGAAATTTTGTCGTGTTAAGACCAGACCTTACCTGGTTCGGTTAATTAGTCACATAGTCACACATACTATGCATTCCTTTAAGGCGTCCAGCATTGCAGGGTATTTTCCTATGTCGCATGTTGATCTGTGTTACATAAACATCTGTGTATACTCTTTACGCCAGCCCAGTTATGTAACTTCCAGCATACCACAGCAATCATAAATATTGATTGTGCAGTTCCTTTCAAAGTAATCACTAATCATGTTCTTGTCATATATTATGCACATATGACTGCGTTTTCATTATCATAAAGAAATATAGTTTATTTTGCATTACCAGTTTTTGAACTACTAATGCCGGTATGGGAACTTTGTAATCAATTAGAAAAATTATTCTCAGAATTGAAAATTACGCACATGGGCTATTATTAGCTTTTTTACTACTACTAGGTAATTATAATAATCTCAATAATCAACAGTCAGATGTATGAGGATGCAGATTTGAGGAAGATAATGTAAAGTTTTAATTGGCAGCATTTCTCAGACAAAGTAGTTTACCTTAATGATGATAACATCTACATCAAATCTTGGAGCCTAATAATGGCAGACAAAGTAGTTTACCTGAAATGGAGGACTACTGCAAACCAGTTGATGAACAGATAACTTAATGATGATGTCATTTTCATCAAATCTTGGAGCCTAATAATGGCAGACAAAGTAGTTTACCTGAAATGGAGGACTACTGCAAACCAGTTGATGAACAGATAACTTAATGATGATGTAATCTGCATCAAATCTTGGAGCCTAATAATGGCAGACAAAGTAGTTTACCTGAAATGGAGGACTACTGCAAACCAGTTGATGAACAGATAACTTAATGATGATGTCACCTGCATCAAATCTTGGAGCCTAATAATGGCAGACAAAGTAGTTTACCTGAAATGGAGGACTACTGCAAACCAGTTGATGAACAGATAACTTAATGATGATGTCATCTGCATCAAATCTTGGAGCCTAATAATGGCAGACAAAGTAGTTTACCTGAAATGGAGGACTACTGCAAACCAGTTGATGAACAGATAACTTAATGATGATGTCATCTGCATCAAATCTTGGAGCCTAATAATGGCGGACAAAGTAGTTTACCTGAAATGGAGGACTAATGCAAACCAGTTGATGATGATAGCAAATCTATTAGGATATTAAAAAGCCAATTTTTCGGGGTGCCTTCCTTTTTAGTAAAAACTGACAGAGGGTTCAACTTTTTTTTTCCTAAAACTTCCGTGTGAAATACCCTCAATAAATAAATAAACTATATTCAGCTTTCTCATAAAATACACGTTTACCTATGCAAAACGTCTATCACACCTGTACAGAAAAATACTAGTAGTTTCTCGAGATGTAGACCTCACTGAATTAAGCTATACTGACCTGTTTCGCATGTTCCCATGCTAGATGATTTAGGTTCGCAATGCTTAATCTTCTGTTTATCGCACTAGGTCACTCGATCAGGATCCCCTTAGATTACTGACTGTCAAGGTTACGTGTGCAGTTCCTTACTTACTCAGTTTATATTTGAGAGTATGGTTTTGATTGCAATGCAATTATTAAATAACGTTTTGTTATTACATTAAGTAGTGCATCCTACACAATTATAGTAAATTGATAATATGTAGAAAGGGTCAATTCTTCAATTATTGAGGCTGACTTTATTAATTTGTCATGAGAAATTGGTGTCCAGATATATATAAAAGACATTGCGTTATTTGTTGAAAATAACATCCTCCCATTAACTTCAGCGGTTAAAGCTCTACAGGTTAACACACAATAACCGGAGAGTACAATATTAGTATTTGATTTTTGAAATTAATTTTTTTGAGATATCGATCGCCGGATTCACGCTACCCCCTCTTTTTTAATTTTAATCACGGAGCATAAATGTCAACAGCAGGGCCACCGGGGGGGGGGGGGGGNAACCAGCATCACGAGGGCGCGAAACCACGTGGACCCCCACATGGTGAAACATCGCTGGACATTGCTTAACTTCAGTGATTTATCGGGAACTGGTGTATTCAACGTGCCATAGACGCTAGCTTAAATTATTGTTAAAAAAGATGTTTTGTGGAATTTGATTTTTTTTTTTTTTTTCGAAAAAGTGCAGTTCCTTCAGGAATATAATTAAAATGTGTTTTACTTGAAATACGAGTATATCGGTTCCTGGACTTCTTCAACTTTCGGGAGTTTTATTCAATTGGTTTTATTTAAAATTACAATATGGATGACCGTTTAACATCCATTTTCCGTTACTAAACTTTTCCGTTACTAAAAACCAAAATAGTTTTCTACTAACCTATTTATGTTAGTAGAAACCTCTATACAGGGTATCTCAAAATAAAGAGCGGAACTTAATATCTTGAAAACGGAATCAAATTTCAAAAAACGAATTCGGAACATTGTTTTATTTCATTCCGAAGAGGAAACTTTTCAGTGGTTTCCAAGAGCACTTTCATTATGGAAGAACCAGGAGGGTCAAATTTTAATTTTTAATTATTCCTTTTGTAGGTATTAAATTTTTGAAAAGTAAAATAAAACAATTTTGCGATTCATGTGAGGTCTTTACTCTATCTAGGGCCGAAGTTATTCAATGATGATTTTAGTAAACACTTTTTCAGTGATATATTCTTCGCTTGCGTGAGATTAAAGACATTGGTAATGTCTTTCCAGACTATGGTCCGATCCTAACTGGAGCTTAAATCTGCACTACGATTTGAAAGTTCAAAAAACACAAGAACACTCGTTGTTTTCTTTCGAGGAAGAAAGAAAACTTTAAAATAACTTCGCACTGTTTTGAAGACAGATATCAAATCTTAAAATATTTTCAACTTCTTTTACTTTTTAAAAATGCAATACACATCGGGTGTTCCTATTTAAGGTTTCTTTTTTGATCCCCGGAGTTTTCCCCTGAAAGCGTCAAAATTTTGAATCTCACTAAAGAATGTTTTTCTTTTAGAGAATTACATATTTCAGTGATTTTTTTTTTTATTGTCCTACAGATATTGAGCTCCGCTTCTTTTTTGAGACACCCTGTATATAAGTTGTGCTGACAAAAGTATTATACCTGCAGAGGAAAAATCAATGATTCAGAGAATTGCACAAAACCGAAGTAATATAGTACCTTTTTTCCAACTCAGGCTTCAAAAAGACATCGAAAAAGAGACTAGCGAGTAGATATACTGATTGATCGGTGTCCTCTTTTTTGTGGATATAACCCAAATGACTCCTACAATACGAACAGTTACAATATTCATAACAATAATTGAAGTGATTACTTTACTTCCGATCAGTGAAAGTAAAGCCAATAAGACAGCAGATGCTGTGTGGATAAATCAAATATTTTTTGAAAATTTAATTAATTTCACTGTCACATCAAAAGCCAATGCGAAGTGTAATGAGCAAAGTGTCTTGTACAAGCAATACTTAAAGGAAAATTCATTATGGGCTGTTCGAAGTAAGTAAATGTGTTTGGGCATTTTAATAGATACAAACGATGACTGTTGGAGGAATTTAAAGGAAAAGTCATTATGGGCTGTTCGAAGAAAGTAAATGTGTTTGGGCTTTTTAATAATTAATAACGATGACTGTTGGAGGAGTTTGAAGGAAAATTAATTATGGGCTGTTCGAAGAAAGTAAATGTATTTGGGCTTTTTAATAAATACAAAAGATGACTGTTGGAGGAATTTAAAGGAAAATTCATTATGGGCTGTTCATTTGGGCTTTTTAATAAATACAAACGATGACTGTTGGAGGAGTTTAGACTTTAAAAGGAAAATTCATTGGTCACCATTGGCGGTGTCGTTATGTTAGATCAATTTTCTTTTATCATGTTTCTAAGTCATTTTAAATGATATATCTCGGAAACCGTTAGAGATAAAAAAAATCTTTTGAACCCTCACTTTTTGTGGAAAATTTAATGGCGACCTTGAAATATTTTACAAGATCGCCTTTAAGGTTATTTTAAGGTCAATTTTTTTCAATAGAATACTGTATTTTTGAACGTGGTACTAAAATTTGTATTAAAAAAGAAATATTTTTTTCTAACATTTTTTTGGATTTATGCAGAAATATGTGCAAATAGGGGTGCCGTAATGCTACACATGTTAGATGTCTCTTATGAAGAGCACGTCAAGAACAAAAATATCTTCTAAAACTGTAAGTCAAATCGATAAAATTAAACAAAAAATATTTCTTTTTCAACACAGAATTCAATATCACAATTAAACATATTCCATTTCAAATAACATTGAAAACGACCTTGGAGAAAATGTTCAAGGTCACCATTAAATTTCCCCCTATAAATATGTGGGATGTGAATAAAACGCATTCTTCCTATCCCTAACGGTTTCCGAGATATTTGAGATATTTCCCCCATATATTATTTCACTTAAGAAAAAAATAACTTTTTCTATTAATTGAAAATTTAACTGAAGTGATATTTTTTTTATTTACTTAGGTCAAGAAAATTCTTCACTTGAGGAATGACTATGAGTTCCGCCCTATGTCCTTTAAAATGATTCACCCTTTATATATTAAAATTGTAGAACATGAAGTCAAGTATTTTTTAACATTTTCATTTCTTGTATTTAATATTAATTATTTATTGATACCATGATATGAAGTGTATTCTAAATGTTACAACTTCTTTAAGTCTACTGATCCGTTCTTTTGATGCAAATTTAAAGATGACCCAACTTAGGACACAACGCAATTGTGTCCTAAGTTTTTTTCATTGTACAATGCGCTCTGCAATGGAATATAAAATTAAGTGATTTAAGATTAGTAAAAAAAAAAAATTGACCATTATCCAAACAAAAAACGGCCTTGCCTTGTTATAATGATCACTGATCATAAGTTATACGTTTATACGATCAAATTAATTGTTTATGCCTCGTTGATATGAGTTTTTTGTGTATGCGTGTTTTGAGTAGTATTGGGTTAGCTTACAGCCCAGCTTAAACTCAACAGGCTGACGCATGACATCCCAATTCAGGTCCAAGAGACTTTCCTTAATCGCTTATTTCGTTGAACTATTACGATGAACGATGTAGACAGATGCTTCCCACTGCTGTTCTAATAGATTACACTTTGTTATAAACATGAACCGATTTCGTAACATAGAAAACTAATCTAACATCGTTCTGACCGTAACATATAAAACTAATCTAACACCATTATGACCGTAACATAGAAAAATAATCTAACACTATTCTGACCGTAACATAGAAAAATAATCTAACACCATTCTGACCGTAACAAAGAAAACTAATCTAACACCGTTCTGACCGTAACATAGAAAACTAATCTAACATCGTTCTGACCGTAACATAGAAAAATAATCTAACATCGTTCTGACCGTAACATAGAAAACTAATCTAACATCGTTCTGACCGTAACATATAAAACTAATCTAACACCATTCTGACTGTAACATATAAAACTAATCTAACATCGTTCTGACCGTAACATAAAAAACTAATCTAAAACCGTTCTGACCGTAACATAGAAAACTAATCTAACATAGTTCTGACCGTAACATAGAAAACTAATCTAACATCATTCTCAACGTAACATAGAAAACTAATCTAACACCATTCTGACCGTAACATAGAAAACTAATCTAACATCGTTCTGACCGTAAAATAGAAAACTAATCTAACATCGTTCTGACCGTAACATAGAAAACTAATCTAACACCATTCTGACCGTAACATAGAAAACTAATCTAACACCATTCTGACCGTAACATAGAAAACTAATGTAACAAAGAGATAACCAAGGTTATTGTTTATATTTTGTCGTAAATCAAATGGAGGAAAATGCTACAAACGAAGGGAGAAAGTGCGCGGGAATGCACCGGAATTGATTGACTTGGTGACAAATTAAATTACTCAAAATGCACTTTTATGTGTCACAATAAATGAAGATTGCAAAAATAAAACTTTATGACAAAGATACATATTGGTTCGACCTTCAGGTTTAGGATGTTTATTTTCTCATTTTTAAAAATAAGAAAATTGAGTAAGCTCCCAGATATCAGTGTCCCCTATTGGAATCGTTGCAAATGAACATACCTGCGAGTTCATTGAACCTAGCAAACTAGAGAACCAAACTCATGATATTGGCCCGACAGCAGTAGAAATACTCGAAATGAGGATTCAATAAAATATTTTCACAATTCCAGAAATCGGAGATGCAAGAATTTATTTCACTTAACAGATATTGGGTCGAATATTAACAATAAAAAACTCTTCCAATGTGACACATGGGTTTATTTTTTTTTTGGGAAAAAAATACCCCACCTAAAAAAAAAAAATGTGAGGGGAGGGNACCTACTAAATTTGAAGTCTCTGGCTCTTACCATTCTCTTTTTAGACAGGATTAATGAAAACCGCTTTAAAGCGGTAAAAACCGCCAGCGGTATATTTTATTGAACCCAAAAGTTTCGGAGCTAACTGAGACCCCAAATATGACATACATACAACATTTCACATCTCTAGCTCTTACGGAGAATGGTATACGGGGAATGGACATTTTAGACAGCAATACTGAAAACCGCTAAAAATCGGCAAAAATTGCCAAGCGTGTATTTGATTGCACCCAAAAGTTTCGGGGCACAATTAGATCCCAAATGGGACCTATATACCAAATTTAATACAAATCGGTCAACGCTAAGTGGCAAAAGTGCCCATCACGGCGTACGGCGCACAGTGGGGCAGAATGCACAAAAAGCTGGCCAAAAATCAGACAACAGGTTTTTGGCTTAGAAATGATTTTTTTATTTATTGTTAAGGTTCATTGAGACAAATAAATACAAAATAATGGCAAAAAAAAAAACCAATGGAAAGGTTCCATTCTTGGTCTCAGGGCCGAAATTAAGGGAATCTATTTTGGTAACCAAATATCAGAATATATACACATTTTTTTTTTTTTTAATTTGGCTTAACGTCTCTTTAACATCTATTGGTCATTCAAGACGGGGGTTTTACCCTCCATTCGCTGGAAACTTGCAAACCAGCTACCCACATTGACCTCACCCAGTCTGGGTTGGGCCGGAAAAATGAGCCAACGATACGGTGTTCCCAAGCGGTCACCCATCCAAGTACTGACCACGCCCGACGTTGCTTAACTTCAGTGATCTGACGGGAACAGGTATATTCAACGTGGTATGATCGTTGGCTTATATACACATTTCTCATACTTCTTCCTTCTGACATATTTTCCTTTGCAAATAATAACTGGATGATTACTGACCAAAAATAAGTTCAATTAAAGATAAAAATATCTTTATTGAAAGCAGTAGATCCCCACTCCCCTATTGGGGATCCCTCCCCTCAGTTATCAGAGTATTTAATCAATATATTATTTTTTTAAATGTCAATATATAAGTCGGATATACCCCGAAAAATGCCAATTTTTGAATTTACGACGCACCTGACGAACATCTTGGCTATGGCCCTCCATGTTTAGATCATTGGATAACTTTCCGGAATTATGTTCTCTTGACCTTTTAAAATAAAACCCTCATTTTTTTCTTCCTGAGCTTCCCCTCTCAATTTAGTTGAGTCAATATACGATTTAGGGTGGAACAAATTCCAACAAAAGTTTTTTTGGCGTTTTTTGGTAGTACTAGGTGTCCCCATTAGGGACACCTAGTACCACCAAATGCCCATTAGGGAATTTACCAAAATCGACTACCCAGAAGTGACCGAAATCGGCCAAAATCAAAAATGGTTTGTTATGCCAACTTCGAATTTTTACTCGGAACAAGTAAAACCCGATTGAGGCAATCGAGGTGTCTAGAAACCCGATTGAGGCAATCGAGGTGTCTAGAAACCCGATTGAGGCAATCGAGGTGTCAATTTGATTCAGAATTAAACAGGTATTCCAAAAATATATAAATTGTTAAAATCGGTTGAGGTGATTTTCTGAAAATCGTCCGTAACTTTGTGATAGGCCGATTTTTTCAGAAAAAAAAATCGTTGAAGTATCTATAATTTTGTCCGATTGCTAGGGTTGCACTGGATATGATCTATCAAATATTTTTTGCTTGTTTGTAGTGAAATATTGAACCATGGCTATAAAGAAGTAAAATTCTTAGCAGTTTTATAAAGAGAAGATCTAAATCTAGACGAATATCCTGTGATTACAGACGAATATCCTTTGATTACATTAAATAATTTTCTTTATTATCTTTATAGTTAATTATTGGAAATTATGTGGCTAAATATTTAAACTGGTGTTCGAGACTCATACTCCCACAGTTCCTCATGATGTTCTTGAGATCAATACAAGTGAAAGAACCTAAAAAAAAAAAAAAAAAAAAAATTATTGTACATAAAAAAATTGTTTCATGCTTAGGTACCGTTTGCGGTTTTAGGCTCACAATTATTGCAATTTTGAGAGAACGGGCAAAAACGGGCAAAAAAGGAAAATGAACTCTTAAAGTAGAGTCTTTAGGCTCCCAAATAAATATAAAATGAAATCGGCATCTAGTGGAATTCTATAACAGAAGTTCCAAAATATGTACTCAACAGGCAAAAATTTCTACATTCTAATTATAAAATGCGTTATATTCCTACTCATGAATTTTTTTTGATATTCTGTAATAATGAAATTAAAGACACTTACCTATGGTTGAAACTTCCATACTAAATTTTAAAAAAATATTTTTTAATTAAAATAAAAAAAAAATTCTAAGTTGATAAAAATTTGCTAAATATCACTGAAAATAAAAATATTTTGATAGGCTGACAATCACAACTAATAAAACGCCACTAGCAAGTGCGAGGAGGAAAATAGTGGTATTATCTGAGCCCTAGGATGGTTTACTTAAGGTACCATACAAAAAAAATACCCAAAACCAAAGTTCATTTTTCGATTTTTGACAAGCTTTTTAGGTATTCTGCCCCACTGTGCGGCGGACAAACGATTTTTTTTTATTCGATTTTTGGATTCTACGTACCTTGAAACTTATAATATTTGAAGGGGGGGGGGCAATTTTTTTTCGTGACGATTTCAAAGGTTCATTATTGCAAATAATAAACGAAAAAAGGAATTTCAGAGCTATCCATAATAAAGCATAATCCAAATTGTGTGTCACCCCATTCATACTCTGAAATTCTCTTCAGAATGACGAGATCTTTCATTGGATCCCCCCGTAGTCAAAAAAAAAAGTGGACATTCCCATTTTTTCCCCACCCAGTAAAATATATTTCATAAAACATAAAAATACAATTGTATTTTTATGAAAAATAGTTTTCTCTCTACTGCAATATGTGTTTAAATATCTATCGGTTAGCTATGCAATCTATGCATGTACGTATAGAATGAAAAGAATGTTTCCCCAGGATGACGCGCATTCCTCCAAGTTTATTTCCTACTTCCAATGTTTATAAAACTTCCCTTTTTTCTACTCCCTTCCTCTGACATTCGTTCTGAAGAATTTCTTTATTTTCTTAATATTTTCGTAGACAGCTACTGTCTCTTTATTAATCTTCCTTTCTGAGAATTCTGAGTTGTTCTGAAGATGTCACCATGGAGAGATGAAATATGTCAACTCTTTTTGTAAATATATATTTTAATAAATAAGTAATGCACAAATGTACAATTCTGATTTGCTGTATAGGTCATTTCCACTTGAAAATAATAAGTACTCAATTTGATATATGGGTGTCTTATTTTACTGAAACAAGAAAAAAAATATTGATATTTTCCGATTCAAGTTAAGCAGATTGCAAACATCAAATAAATAAAATCCGTCATTCCGTTGTTCGCCGTGAACAGCACTTTTGTCCCGAAACTGTTCAAGTCGCTAGTCCTTACAGACAAGATGCGTGAAAACCTTTAAAAAGTAGAGAAAATGCCAACGATAGATTCGATTTAACCCGATAATTTCAGAACTTTTTTTTATTTAACTAACAAAAAGAGAAGATATGTTCAAGCTAAATTTTACTTTGATCTGAATCTTTTTTTTGGTTTTCACAGAAATTAATGTTTCTCTCATGTTAGTAAATTCTGTGTGGTTTCAAATGCATTCCCCTTTGAAATTATCTGGAATATGCTCTGGAATACTCCCCTCCCTAATATTTCTAAAAAATGTTTTTGTATTGATCTTAAATTTGTTAATGTTTTTGTGATATAGGTATTCAACAATTCATTCAGCTTCATCTTTAGGGTTTCCAATCAATACACATTTGTATTGCATTACTTTCCCAGAGCTAGGGACCGGGCTTTTTATCTGTCCTGCTCGTTTGTCGTCAAGTTTTTTAAAATTATTCTCTAAACTTTTTTCTATTTATTAGAATTTTAATTTTGTTAGATTGTATCTTGTAATGAGGTTTTTTTTAAGTATAAACTGTATAAACTCTGATGATTAATTTTTTTATTTTAATAATTTTATGGTTCTGTGTTTTGCATGCAAAGCATTTTATTGTTCTTGAAAAAACATAGATGGATGCTAGGGTTACGTAACTGTATTAGATACTCTCATATTCCCATAGGAGCACTTCAAATTTATTATCGAGTCTTCAAATTTTGATGTTAAAATATCTAGAATAAAGAAAAACGTCTTTCAACGTTTGTGGAATAAAGAAAAAACGTCTTTCAACGTTTGTGGAATAAAGAAAAAACGTCTTTCAACGTTTGTGGAATAAAGAAAAAAAACGTCTTTCAACGTTTGTGGAATAAAGAAAAAAACGTCTTTCAACGTTTGTGGAATAAAGAGAAACGTCTTTCAACGTTTGTGGAATAAAGAAAAACGTCTTTCAACGTTTGTGGAATAAAGAAAGACGTCTTTCAACGTTTTTAATATTCGAAACCTTTCTCAAGATATTAAACTCCACCCGTTTTTTGAGACACCCTGCTGTATGTTGACTGCCCACATCAAATGTTTTGAACAAATAAATTTCCATAATTCTAAGTCAAACCGGCCGTTTGAGAATTATCGTTGAACGAGCAGTCAAAAATTATGATTTTAAAAATAGACTTCACTTAAATCAGTCAAAAATAAATACTCCAAGCAACCTTCCTTATTTACATTAGAAATAGTCCTTAATTCCGATAGCATATTTAAATTAATACAAACACATTTGAATGAAAAGTTTAAAAAATATTAATTAATTATTTATAAACCTGAAAAGTAATGTGTAGTGTATTCCAAAAAGTACAGCTCCTTTTACTCTACTACTGCGTTCTTTCGGAGCAAATTTAAAGGCGATTCACCTTAGGATATAATGCAATTGCTTAATATTATAAAGAAGTTTTTTAGTGTACCAAAATGTTTCTGAAGGATCTGAACAACCCTCTTTTTGTTAACGTAATTAAGTTTTTAATTAAGAAAATTCAGCATTATTGTGGACTCCAACCCTCGCCGCCGACCCTTGGCACTCAACTGCAATGCTTAATTAATTCTAATTGGTTCGGTCAACCCTGAATGTACTCTATATCAATCATCGTTTGGTTTTAACATAAAAGTATCTATGAAAAATATAAAAGCTAGCAATTGTTTCCAGATTAAGCTTAGCTTAAAACTTATACTGTGTGTACCATGTGATAAATAGATATTTTTTAGAATATCAGATATCGAAGTGATGGTGAACAGTTTCAGTTAAATACTACTGAATGAATAAATGTATAAATTAGAAATCTGTGTGTACCTAAGAATGTGGTAGGGGTTGTCTGTTCCAATACCACGGTCGAAACGTTATCAGATATCGAAAAATTGATGAGAATGTATCCTCCCCCCCCCCCAAATTATGATCTACATCTACAACATCAGGAAAATAAAACTAAAATATGTCAAGCCGTTTTCGAAGTACGGTCAAATATCTAATTTATTGTACAAATTTTGTCGCGACAACACATCAACTCAAAGTGAAAATGTTTTGGGTTCCCGTTTAGTCCTCAATTCAGGACATTATTTGCAAAATTCGAAGCCGGGTTCGGGCAAAATAATATTTAGAAAATGGTAACCACTCAGAACGGCCATGCCTCTAAGACTCTTGGTGAAATATATTAATCTTGTTTTTTTAAAGGCTACAATATACGGGGCGGTCTCAACCCCCACAATTTCCTCTGTTCTTGAAAATGTTGGGCATAAATGAATGACAGCAAACGTTTCTTCATCACATTTCATCTTTTAGTTGGAAACCTATACGATTTTAAAATTTTAAATAAGTTTTGGTCAAAAAGTGTTAGTAGGCGATACGTTTTCACGATAATAATATCAAAAGGCACATCCTTCCACCAGATGCAACCAAATGAAACATCTCCGATCGGTTCTGTAGATTTGGCTGTAGCCTCGTCAACGTTCAAGGAGACTGAGACAGTGTTTTTTCCTTGTTTCTGTAACTTTTTTTCTTCAAATTATTGATTTTATCTCATCCTCTACCCCCATCCGATTATGAAATACTCAACAAAAGTCACTCTTCATATTTTTTCCGTGGGTCTAGGGTATAGAGCGACCTGAAAAGTGCACTTTCTGGCGTGAAGTAATATATCACTTGTACAACGCTCATTGTATTTGACATGGCGGGAGACTGTCGCGCTCGACAATCTCTGTAACAGCTCTCAAAGATACCGTGATCCTGTTCAATCCACTTACGTTCACTTGTGCAACTCTCATTGTATTTGACATGGCGGGAGACTGTCGCGCTCGACAATCTCTGTAACAGCTCCCAAAGATATCGTGATACTGTTCAATCCACTTACATTTGCTGGCGATTTTTCAGTATTTTTTGTAGTAACATTATATCTGTAGTTCATCCGTTCATAAATTTGATATCCATTTGGAAATAATATGAGATTTAAAAAAAAACCTGCTTAACTTTTCTTTTCAATTTTCCAAAAAAAAGGTAGATTTCACAGGAATTCAGTCAACAACAAAAGGCACAAATTCTTTGTTATGAACTATGGCATAGTATTCCCGGAGGACATACTGGAAATAGGAACAGGAAAAACTTGAAAAGCAGAAGAACCTGTCTGAAATATATTATGTTAACATTTCGTTGCTGTCCTTTTTATTCGTGTTGCGATTATTATATTTTAGACTTTACATTGGATTGATGAAGGATAACATTGGAACCCTATAAGAAAAGCTCACGATGATAGTCTGTCTGTGTATACTTTTATAAAGCATTACAGGGAGCGGGACGATAGTTGAGGCAATAAACTGGACTTTGGGAAAGTGGGTGGATTATTGATAAAGGGTAACCGAGAAGAACAAAAATGTATTTTAATTTGGAGATCACAGTAAAGGGGCGAGTAGCGGGAGGTACTTCTCCCACCCGCGATAGCGTTTATAACTCTCGAATAAAATACTTATTCACTAGGACACTATTTTTTTAGGCCGACACTCTTTATTTTCATCTATCAAGCCATTATGAAAACACATGATCTAACAAGGAACTAATTGTGACTCAAATGCCAATCAATATTTTGCTCGCATTTGGTCTCCTTTGCAAAAGAATACATTGGACTTGGAGTGAGGATGGATATCGCAAGCTTATCTAAAAGATCAAGACTGTATCCCTTCTCTATATAGAGTATTAATTCATTATGAAGATTTTAGAATTAGAGGCTGGGAGGAAAACAACGAGAGATATGTTAAAAAATCAAAATCCGCCCTGATATATTTTTACCAAGTTAAGCATTTCTTATTGATACCTAATTCTTCAATTGTCATGGACGATTTTGTGGGTGACAGATCCCGGAATTTTCTTTTGACCATATCGAATGATACATCATTCCATTTCTATATTAAAGGAAGACATTGAGCGCAAACAGAAACACTTTATTACTGTCTTACCGTCACGCAGACTATCAATTTCATAGATTCAACTTAGGTCATATATAAAACTACTCGTTGTGCGTGCTTCGCCACGGTTAAAATTTGTAGAATTTGACCGAAAATTAGTATTATATCGAAAATGATTTACATAGTTCTGATAATTTATCTATGTCCAGAAATCTATGTCTATTTCGCTTGGCGCATTAGAACCATGACCGCTCCCGTGCTAATATTATTTCATACAAAAATCGTACGTAAACGGCTCGACATTTTTTAATGTTGATAATATTTCTGGGTCTCATTCTATATTTTGAGGGGGAGGGAGAGGTCGTTNAATCTGTGTCTATTTCGCTTGGCGCATNTGATAATTTATCTATGTCCAGAAATCTATGTCTATTTCGCTTGGCGCATTAGAACCATGACCGCTCCCGTGCTAATATTATTTCATACAAAAATCGTACGTAAACGGCTCGACATTTTTTAATGTTGATAATATTTCTGGGTCTCATTCTATATTTTGAGGGGGAGGGAGAGGTCGTTTCCCATCAATTTTCGATATCCCTCCCGTTTTAGATAAACAATTAGTGATCCCCATACAAAAATTGAAAAATCGTCCATAACTCGTATATAAAATAAGGAAAAAATCAAAGCTTGTTCAAGAATTTGATGTTGGGGGGGGGGTCCTGTCCCCCTGAAACTTCTTATGCATTTTAACATAATTATCATAAAACAAACTAGACCTTGATTTATGACCGTAACCTAAAATACAAGTTTCTGGTTTGAAACGTTCAAAAGTTAAAGGAGACTTTATGGACTCACTGTAGAAAAAATAACTCCGTCTGAATCGATGATAACTTGATAACAATGAAACGCCTTTTAACTTGCAGTTAAGTCAATTTCGGGTTTCAAAAGATTTTATAGCTGATAACTGTAATTATTAAAGTATAATATGGTTGACCGGTGACTGGTTGAAGGTCAAAAGATTATGTAAATCACTCTGGGTGCAATTACCTCTATAGTGACTCATGGCACGAATTGTAGATTCACTGTTTAATATTTTTCTATTCATCAGTTAAATTATTGGTAACTTACCAAAACAAATTTTATCAGTTAGCTCAGTTTGAGCTCAGGAGTGATTCCAAAGACATTGTTCTTCTTTGGTGTCCTTCTCATTGTGGAATCGCTGGTAAGGAGGAAGTTGACGAAGCTGCCAAGTCCCCACTGTTAGCATCGCCTTTCAATTTATGTGCCCCACTGGACTTTCGGCCAATTGTCGCTAAAATACTTTTAAACTTGTGACAATCCTCGTGGGATCTTATTGGCCCAAATAAACTTAAGAACATTAAACCATCCATATGTTTTTCGTCTACTAACGACAGAGATACCCGGTCTGAGGAGGTTGTTTTGACCAGGATGAGGATTGGCCACACCAGAATGACTCATAGTTATCTTTTCAAGAAATCTCCTCCTCCTATTTTTCGTTGTGGTGAGCTTCTGTCTGTGCACCATATTTTCTCCTGTCCCCTTAATAATCGCCTGAGGGGATCGTTCCTTCCATATGAAATTTCTCTGAGTGATGATGAGCGGGAGGTGTCCAACTTACTTAGATACCTTAGGATACTCAATCTGTATGATAAAATTTAAGTAATGTTCGAGAAATCGGAGCGGAGGACATAGCCATGACTATCGGTTAAAGCACCTAACGCCAAAAAAAGAAAAAAAAATATCAGTTAAAGATGACTGGAGAGATTAGAAGTTCGTTCATAAAATAAAGAGAAAGGTTAGACTTAAATAATTAGACCTAGTGTAATTTAATTTAAGTTTAACCCAGTTAAAATTAAATTAGCTCAACCAGAGAGTTAACTTTTCAACAAAGTTTGCTAATACAGGATTTATTTTTTCTCCACGAAGAAGTTAGGTTTTAATTTCATTCAAGTTGTTTTTTCACAAAAAAAAAAATTAATATTTTCATTTCAGTGCACGAGTCGTCAGTGTTAACTCTAGGAGGGATTTTGTCCGGTGATACAAATCAGTTTGGTCATCCTAACCAATGTGTAGACACGGAAGTACTCAAACTTGGAATCAGTGGCCATTATTGTTTGGCTAGGGCAGAAATACACTGGATGTCTCATCTACATAGTGTTCAAGAAGAAGATGATTTGAAACAAAATGTTTGGCATACAATTATAAAAGTTAGTATGTAGGGAACTGCTAAAAGTTCTGTGAACTTTAGAACCTACTCGGATAAAATGGTCATAAATGGGCCCCGGTGGTCTAAACAAAGAATTCGATGAATCTAATAAATGTCAGAGAATTTCGATAGTTACCTCAAATCTACAGGACTCCGGTTTTATTCAACTGATAAGGAGCACTCAATCTACAGGATTCTGGTTTTATTTTACTGATAAACCAACTTGTTTTGAGTATAGATCTCAAATATACAGCGTGTCTTACTCGTAGAATGACTGGCCACCCGGTGGAACAGCTTGGATTTTTTAATTCCGTTTTTTGTATAGCTCTATTAGGGGCTGAAAATAGACCACTGCCTATCGAATGGTTATGGTGAGATCAAAGATCAAATAAAAGCCCAAATACAAAAAGGACTAACTTTCATTTTTTCAAAACAATAATCGGGGGAAAGTAAGGGGTATAAATTTCAATTTTGTTACACCCTTATTAGTACCCTCGTTGTGAGCTTTGATGTAAAAGTTAACAATAAAATATCCACAGTCAAAAGTTTGATAAGGTCAAACCTCTTTTTTTCTTGAGGTTAAAATTGGGGCGTTTGGAAACGAAAATAAAATTAGGATAAAAATAATAAAAAATGAAATATTTTAGCAAAAAAAAAAAAAAAGATTAAACTTTTACAACAGAGCCAAAGGAATGAGCAAATTTTAATACAATAACACAGTAGTACCTAGCAGGGGTGGATACAAGTCCCCACTTGAGGTGGGGACGATCGAGGCTTCAAATTATAATCGACATGGAAGTCAGTAGTATTCATACGAGTAAACACCAAATTTGAGGACAGTGTTTCGACCTTCAATTTCTTCAGGTCCGGGGAGGACCAATCACCCCTATTCATGCGCGGATATAAGGGAGGGCACGGGGGCACGTGCCCCCCCCAGTTTTTTTAAGCGACCGATGTTTCTCAAATTTCATTATACCTAATCACGTAAAAAATTCAAATAAAAAAAATCAACTGAATGGTGATCCGCTGTGTCTTTTTTCCCATGGAGAGGGGGGGGGGCACGGGCCCCTAAATAATTCCCAATCCTGAAACTAAATAGAAATACGTAAATAAAAAATTGTCAAAAATTCTGTCATCCGTCATGACACTTTTTTCGTTATCACGCTTATAAAATCGCTTATCACCCTTATGAAAGGTATCTGTGGTAAGCTCTACATTAGATTTTAACAAATTAGGTATCGTACCTCGATAAACATTGCTTTAAATAGTACTCCCAATACTCGAACGCCGGTCTCTAGATTACGAGTCCCTCCTCCTCCCCTCCAAATTTTCTATTAGGTATATTGTGCGATTGTGCTTGTGCCCCCCCCCAAAAAAACAAGAGGACTATATCAGCGCATGTCCCTATTGCCCCCCCCCCTATTTCCGCTTCTGGCACCTAGGTAATCAACTCATATTCTAAGTCTTTAGTAATTTAAGGGAATTCTATTTTTTTCCTCTTTAGACCAATTCTGACCTCATCAAACACCCTCGCTCATATGTCCGATGGGGAATGTGTATACCTAACGAATGTTCTTCGTATGATCTGGAACGCTCACTCAATAAAACACTATCGAAAGCTTTCAAAAGTCATCAAATTTTTTTCAAAGTTAATGTCTCACCAGAATACTGCTATATGAAACATGATCAAGCTCAGTTCCCGTTTGAGGGATGGTGCTTGTTGTAAGTATAAAGCTAAACACCAGAATACTGCTATATGAAACATGATCAAGCTCAGTTCCCGGTTGAAGGATGGTGTTCGTTGTAAGTATAAAGCTAAACACCAGAATACTGCTATATGAAACATGATCAAGCTCAGTTCCCGGTTGAAGGATGGTGTTTGTTGTAAGTATAAAGCTAAACACCAGAATACTGCTATATGAAACATGATTAAGCTCAGTTCCCGGTTGAGGGATGGTTTTTGTTGTAAGTTAAGCTATTTAAATAATAAACCCATGTGTTCTTTAAAAAAACTGCATAATCCGCATAGGGAAGCAACAGGAAATTCCCCTATCCGACAACAATTTCCTAGACAACTTACACAGTTTACGCAAAATAAATTGGAGAAACATTATATTTGGTTTTGATATCTAGAGGTTCTCGAAACAACCACTTTCATTGATATTTCAACGTGTACAATAAGTACTTATTAATAATATTGTTTCAGAATTTTTCTCAGTGGTCTGACAGCTTTAGTCACTTTGGCAACTATCCTTGATTACATGGACAATTCTACAGAGAAGAAAATCACCGAAAAAAGAGAAAGTTTGCTACAACCATTTTCAATGATATTCAATACTAAACGACTTTGTAAAGTTGATAAGAATGAGGAGATGACGATCATATATGGGATCAAGTTTCTAACGATGATCACGATGGTGATTGGACACAAAATTATTTTGTTGTTGGGGAATAATGTGCAAAATAAAGATAAAATCGAAAGGGTAAGTAAACGTAATAACTGATCACAGAAACTAATTGCATCAACCGTCACCAAATTCACTGTAGCAGTGGAGCTAAATAAAGATAAAATCGAAAGGGTAAGTAAAAGTAATAACTGATCACAGAAACTAATTGCATCAACCGTCACCAAATTCACTGTAGCAGTGGAGCTAAATATCTAGAGATTGGTTTTCGAAAAGCGCCCAAAACGTATTACTTTATTCCAAGGGACACAATTTTCTAGTTATTTTCAAATGTCTGAAGTGCCCAATATTTGAAAACAACTGGAACAATTTTATATTCAGATGTTGGGCACTTTAGGACAGCCCCATCCCCGGGGGATTAATTTAGAAAGCTATTCAAAATACATTTTAAATAGCTAGACTTCTTCTAAACTAAGTCTATTTGAGTAACGATCTCAACTAGACTGAAAATACATTTGGTTTTTTACTTTTCAAAAATGTAACTACCTATGTATCCAACCCATTCTTATATTTTCCTCTTTTGGAATAAAGAAATACTCGTATATTATGTTTTAGCTTTTTTTTGAAATTTGAAATTGTTCTGAAAATATTAAGCTCCGCTCCTTTGAGATGTAATAAATATTAGCATTTATTTGTTTTAAAATGTTTACAGAAGTAAATGTACTACTGTATGTACTACTGTAATTTGTGAACATTTTAAAAATAAATATAAGCCAACGATCATACCAGGTTGAATACAACAGTTCCCCTCAGATCACTGAAGTTAAGCAACGTCGGGCGTAGTCAGTACTTGGATAGGTGACCGCCTGGGAACACCACGTATCGTTGGCTCTTTTTTCCGACCTAACCCAGGTTGGGTGAGGTCAATGTGGGTAGCTGGTTTGCAAGTTTCCAGCGAATGGAGGGTAAAACCCTCGTCTTGAATGACCAATAGATGTTAAAGAGACGTTAAGCCAAATAAAATATATATGTATATATGCCAGCGTCCATGCCACGTTGAATACACCAGTTCCCGATAGATCACTGAATTTAAGCAACGTCCAGCGAGGTTGTTCTATGTGGGTTCGCGCCCTCGTGATGCTGGTTATTTTTCCGGACCAACCCAGGCTGGGTGAGGTCAAGTTGGTTAGCTGTTTTGCAAGTTTCCAGCGAATGGAGGGTGAAATCTCGAATAACCAATAGATGTTAAAGAGACGTTTGCTTAACTTCAGTGACCTAACGGGAACTGGTGTATTCAAAATGCCATAGGCGCTGGCTCATAATATTGTTTTAACACGATCATATCTAGAGGAAAGTGAGAATGTCAACCTCAACTTTTCAGGAAAATATAGGAAAACCAAATACTTCTCTGTAAATAAAACTGAAAAATAATAATTTTAATTGCTTCAATAATGAAGTTCAAAAATGAAATGAAATTCATCTCTAAATTAATATAATTTCCGGGAATAATGATTTCAAAATTATCAAAAGATTCAAAAGAGTAGATTCTGTATTTACTCACAAAGGGCAGAAACTCTAATTTTAGCTTTTTATTTTAGAGCTTAAAGGCATGTTATCAATTACTTTTAGAAAAAAAGTTGGAATCTCAACTGAGGGCAAGTTATTTTCAAAAATATCGTTTTTAGCGGCGTTTTTGTATTTTTTAGCGGAAACTAAAGAGGTAACGAAAAAATATGGGAGTTAACCTGCCAAAACAGTATACTGGAGTTAAATTGTTGGAGAAAAATAATGGTTTTTCGATTTCAAATTTTTAATTCTGAGTACAATTTTATTTAACTTCTGCATGAATAGCAAAAGCTAATAAAACAGACAAAAAATTGAAACTATTGTTTACAGTTGTGAAAATGTTAGTTACATCTGATAAAATTATGAACAAAGCATGCTTTACTTACTCTCAGTGCTAGTTTGTTCACACCCATACCACTGACAGTTCAATGGGTTCTTAATAGATTTTAATAATTTTTGTGGCCTAATCCTTTTTAGTATGTCTATAAAATTCTTGGAAAAGTGATTTATTATTATAGGAAATTAACAAACAGTAGATAAATTCAGGCAAGTCCGAGTTGTACATACTTGCATGTGCACTAAATAGGTACCTAATTGACAAAAGCCCTCAGAATTCCGACCAAAAATGCCGATGTGTTACTTCTAAATATGGGTCTTTGGTTGTTTTATGTACCTACTTATGGACTTGATTCCAAAAATCAAAATTATACACCAGGATGTTATCCCGAAGTTGTACTTCTCAATTTTGTTTTTTTGGTGGTGACAATCGGCGAGAAACCCGAAAATTTCGAATTTGTTTTTAATGAAATCCTGATATACATTATGTGTGTGTGTGGGGGGGATCCTCTCTAGTTCCCCCAGTAAAGCTATCCAAAAGAACATTAAATAGCACCATTATTGGTGGTAATTCGCTTCCAGTTGAACTTTGGATTAAACCCTTTCTTATATTTCGTATCTACGCACTAAAAGGTCTATTTTTTTTTTTTTTGGCTTTACGTCTCTTTTACATCTATTTTCATTCAAGACGGGGGTTTTACCCTCCATTCGCTGGAAACTTGCAAACCAGCTACCCACATTGACCTCCCCCAGCCTGGGTTGGCCCGGAAAAAAGAGACAACGATACGTGGTGTTCCCAAGCGGTCACCCATCCAAGTACTGACCACGCCCGACGTTGCTTAACTTCAGTTAACTGACGGGAACTGGTGTATTCAACGTGGTATGATCGTTGTAAAAGGTTTATAGACCCATTTGAGCTTTGTGTTTTAAATCTATATAGATGAAACAAACCTGCTGACTATAGAACTGCAACATGATATGCATCATAAAGGAAATGATATTTTTAATTAATATAAAAACTTTTCTCTTTATTTCTAATGTGGAAAAAATATAAACTTCCCCTTTCTCTATTTTATTTTTAATATTTTTTGTATTAATATTTTATTTTTATTTTCAAAGTAAAAACTTACATTTACTTTGGAGAGAGCTTGAAAGAGTACTTGCAGAACTCGCAATGAAAAATTTTCACTTTTTTACGGTCTACATTCTAGCAAGTTGAAACAAATCATCTCGAAACTGATTGTGTCTGATGGTACCCAGGTAGAAGCTCTCAATAAATTGTCTGATGTTAAAGTTGGATTGGTCATCTGACATAACTGACACAGGACAAGTAAAATTTCAATTCGTGATCAGTGCTATATAATTTCGTTAGTAGGTAACGCAACAAAATTGTTTACAAAATATAGTATTATTTTATGTCGCTTCTTACGTTATTTTAAAGTTCAAATCGACCCGCTTGTGCCATGTTCTATTGGTTACAATTAAATTTGCCTAACCGTATGATATTAGTCGTAAGATGTTATTAGTTCAAGTCGACCCGCTTGTGCCATGTTCTATTGGTTACAATTGAATTTGCCTAACCGCATTATGTTAGTCGTAAGATGTTATTAGTTCAAGTCGACCCGCTAGTGCCATGTTCTATTGGTTACAATTGAATTTGCCTAACCGTATGATGTTAGTCGTAAGATGTTATTAGTTCAAGTCGACCCGCTTGTGCCATGTTCTATTGGTTACAATTAAATTTGCCTAACCGTATGATGTTAGTCGTAAGATGTTATTATAGTTCAAGTATTATTAGACTTGCACCAGGCCCGTTTTTTTGGATTGTAAAATATGTGATGAAAGTTTTCTTGTGGAGCTCCGGCTATCGAAATTGATAAAAAAAAAAATCACCTAGACCTTTCATAAAATGATTTTTAAATTTCTTTAAAAATTTAATAACTTTTTTTTTTTTTTTTTTGCTTAACGTTTTTTCAAAAACAATTGCTCATTTTAGACATCCTTTAAATTAAGATAAAAATGTGTAAGTGTTGTAAACACATGCTGGCAATAATAGTAATATTATATTTTATTTTTTAAATAAAACATTAAAAAAGTACTTTAATATGAAAGCGATCATCTTTAGTTTGAAATTAAAACATCTCAATGATTTATTTTAAAAAAATCCAACGAAAACAAATTTAAGAAACAGTTCACATTCTCAAAATATGAAATCACAAATCAAACGATAACAGATTATACAGATACTGAAAGATCGCGAAGATCGAAATTTATTCAAAAAGGAATTAATGAATTTATGTTCATTGGAAAATTACAAAGGCTCTACCAAATTATATTGTCAATAATAAAACAAAATAACTAATCATATATATGTATAATGCAAAATAAAGAACACTGCTTAGTTATGAATATAGCCACAATTTATTGAAATTTCTGTTAAATAAATCGATTTTATCGAAAACAATATGCGTGATCTGTATTGGTGTGATTATATCAAATACGCAGCGGAATCGTTTTTCTGGATTATGTATATACATTTTTATATATTTTCATAATGAATTAATATCAATTGAACATTGAACAAGTTGGTAAGCGAATGATAAGTATTGTTAGCATACAGGTTGTTGTGATAATGGCTCTGAACCATGAATGGCTGAAGCTACACGTTGATTCAAATGCTTCACTCACTATCACTTCCACAAAGTAAAAAGAAGGGGGGGGGAGAGGTGGAGTCTGATTCCAAAGTTTTATACTTTAAAATTAATACCTACACCCGCTTCCTTGGAGCCTTAGAGGGATAGCCGTTCCCGTGCTAATAGTATTTTATGATTTCCCATTTGGCCGTAACTTGAAAACGGTTGGAGCGTTTTGAATTCTTATTTATTTTCTGAGATCCCAGCATATGGTTGTTGGGTCCATTCCCATTAATTTTTCGATATCTCTTGCCATTTTGACTAAACAATTAGTATTTTCTAAATTTTATTTTGTCCGAAACCATATTTTAAATTAAGAATTAAGAGGCCTCCTAAAACTTTATTGTCGCGACAAAATTTAACATATCGGACCGTGAATTTGTTCAAAAAATTGGAAAATCCAAAGGAAAACTCAAAGAATCCTATGTTTTTTTACACTAAAGCCTTTCTCTGGAATCAATCAGTCGATTGGTGAAAACCGCGTGAAAATCCGTTCAGAAGTTTTTGAGTTTATTGCGAACAGACAGACAGACGCGACGGAGACTTTTATAATATGTATAGGGTTTATCTTTATTTCTTAAATTTGGTTACGACAAAATGGTCCTTTGTTTCACACGCTGAGGTTGGATTTTAAACTGTAGTAAAATGTAAATTATGTATGTCTTTCAGTAAGCTATAAATTGTTATAAATATATTTCAATGTTTTACAGTTTACCGCGAAGATATTAGTAGGCTTGCCAAGATAAAGGCAACTTTTGAAACAAGATAAAGGCAACTTTTGAAACTTTAGGGCTACAAGTTTTTCTAATAACAAAATCCAAATTGTTGCGCTAGAAACTTATTTTGGAAAATAATATTTTTAAAGCTCCCTGAGGGATGCCTTTAATAATGAACATGTTGTAAAATAGATATCCTTTGGGTGAAAGTATTGTTCGTTATATGGCACCTATTTTACGACATTGCACTCCAATTTAACAAACCCTTAACATGAGAAATATGTTATCAATACCTCTAAACATAAATGAGAAGGGATATTCCTAATTATAATTACTATAAAGGGCAATAATGTTTGTACTGAAGAGTGACTGGAATTAATAATTATTTAAATGAATTATTTACAACCAGCAGGAGTCTAGGGACACTACTTGAATAATGTGCATCGTACATTACCGTTGTATGCGGTATGGCGTTGGGATTTCGTATAGAAATTTTGTTATCTTTATATATAAAAGGCCAATGTCCTGAGTAATTGATCAACGTAGAGCCAAAAACTATCCTGCTAGTATTGGTATAAATTCAAAACATACCTATTGTGAGAATCAAACAGGACAGATATGTAGGGTGTCTTCGTCACGACGAGCGACGCGACGTGTGAGAGGAAGCATTGTCGTACTGAAGAACTCCATCGTATTTGGCGTAAAACTTATTATTACCTATGAATAACGCTCCTTCAGATGTTGTTGCATTGTTTCCTCTCTGTTGCATTCTTGAATATTCCAATGTCATCTGAAGCTAGTTCTAGTATGACTAGTTGGGTAACTTCCCCTACGACTTCTTTCTTTAGGTGGAACTGAACTGCGCCCTCGCCTCCTAAGGGTAAGAATCAGTCTTGAAACTTTGTAAACAGACCCAGTAGATTCAATTTATATTTATATAAAAATAATGGCTTCAGAACTACCGAAGGAAAGAAATCTTTTTATGGATACAGAAGTTTTCTTTTATTTTTAGGATACTGTCAGCATTGAATTCTTCTATTTCCTCAACTACCGAAGGAAAGGAATGTTTGTATGGATACAGAAGTTTTCTTTTGTTTTTAGGATACTGTCAGCATTGAATTCTTCTATTTCCTCAACTACCGAAGGAAAGGAATGTTTGTATGGATACAGAAGTTTTCTTTTGTTTTTAGGATACTGTCAGCA
Organism: Pachypsylla venusta; assembly: GCA_012654025.1. Classification (NCBI taxonomy): domain Eukaryota; kingdom Metazoa; phylum Arthropoda; class Insecta; order Hemiptera; family Aphalaridae; genus Pachypsylla; species Pachypsylla venusta. Next base: position 8,938,438 of record CM022879.1, on the reverse strand, counting down.
TTGAATTCTTCTATTTCCTCAACTACCGAAGGAAAGGAATGTTTGTATGGATACAGAAGTTTTCTTTTGTTTTTAGGATACTGTCAGCATTGAATTCTTCTATTTCCTCAACTACCGAAGGAAAGGAATGTTTGTATGGATACAGAAGTTTTCTTTT
>CM022879.1:8922078-8935914 GCA_012654025.1 Pachypsylla venusta | reverse complement strand
TTATGAGGTAAGTATTAGGGTCCTCGCAGACAGCCACATACTTAGTCATCTTATTAGACAGAATTATGAGGTAAGTATTAGGGTCCTCGCAGAGAGTCACATACTAGGTCATCTTATTAGACAGAATTATGAGGTAAGTATTTGGGTCCTCGCAGACAGCCACATACTTAGTCATCTTATTGCATATCATACATCATCTGGTCCGAAGATTGCTCGATATACGGACTTACAAAGGACATTTGTACTTACTTATTTCATCAAAAAACACAGAATTGCAATAATTGTCAAATAAATGATTTTCTCCTAAATCTTAGGGCGGTCATCCCTTAGAAGTGACTACGTACTACGTGCGAAACGATCGATTTCAAGCGACAAATTTAACTGCAGGGGGATCTGAAGGTTGTAGCGTGTAGTCGCTTGAAGTAAATCGCTCTTCTTAGTCACGTATATTTCCTTCCAAAGGACTACGGAGTAAAGCTCCGTCCAGTTTGACCACCAGCGATACAATTTTGTGATTTGAATGTCTTCTACTTTTTGTTATACAGAAAGTGTCATTTTCAATGCGGTATCCAGGACAGGGTTTTAAGGGTTCAACCCCCCCCCCCCCCTGTGAAATTTGTGAAAATCAGTATAACATTGATAATTTGCTATTTTAACATCATATAATCCCCATATTGTAAAACTCCCTTCACATGACCCCCCCCCCGAGATAAAATCCTGGTTACGAGCCTGAATAGATTTTCCCACCGTTTTGTATTTAAAAGGAAAAATAATTTAAATGTTGCTTACATTATCCTGTTCAGCAGATATTTTTCTTTTGAAATGGAAATTATATTTGATGTTTTTTTTTCATTTATTTATTCGTGCTTTTTGAATTTACGTTTCAACGTTAGGTCAACGTGGTAGGAAGATTGTAATATTATAAGTTTTCCCTGCTGAATTTAATATTTTCATACTTTGCGTCATTTCTGTCAGAAATATTAAGGGGACAGAAAATATAAGATTTAGGATAACCGTTCATTTATGCGAGGCTGGACCCTAAAACATTGTTTAACCTCTTTTGTTGAAATAGAACATAAGGGATTTAATAAATTTTAGGGTCGTTTTTTGATATTTTGACGGATACGAACCCGATAATTTAGTGTAAATCATCATATCTCATCATCATATGTTAGCAGCCATGGGGCTGGTATGCAACAACTCGCCAACAGGAGAATCCTTACGGATAATGCAGTAGCTTCTCCTTGCTTTCTGCATGAGTAATGAAAAAGATATCGTTTTCGACCCTTCCTTTAGTCGCCTTTTACTTGGGTACCTTGGAAGTATTCTTTTCATATCCCCCCATGCACAGGGGACACCTATCTCATATCCATGTATTATTATTTGTCTTTCAGAATACTTCCATCTTACTCGTTAATAATTTCTATGTATATTTGGATACTACCTTATGTTAGCAATGGACCTTTATGGAAATCAATTGCTGTCCGAGAATCTAATAGATGCTATGAAAATTGGTGGACAAACATTTTGTTTTTGAACAATTTTGTTAACGATAATCAAATGGTATGAGTATGTATAAAACATGATCTACATTTTTAAGCATTTGTTCAGAGCCCCATTTAAAATTGATTTCACGTCCACACACACGGAACTTAAAACTTCAGCATTGTTCCTGCACAAAACTATTTACTCTTTGGTTGATTAGCCATTTTTTGAATTTATACTTTTTTTAGGCGCGTTATGATGTTATGGAAAAATGATGAGAGTGGAATTTTAAGATGAGCGCGTACCTGTAACAAAAACGTATCACCGCATCGTGTATCGTGCAACACAAATTATTACCGAACAGTGTAACACAGATGAAGTTAATTATGAAAACATGATGAAGATGGAGTTAGTTATGAAAAAAATGATGAGAGTTAAATTTAAATATTGTATTTTCTCATTCTTTATCCATACAACAACAGCGTGGCTGTGGCAAGGCCTCTGTTTCATGGAGGGTAGGTTCTGAGTTCACTCCCGGGTGGGGTAGTATGTTTTTTGAAATATTATTAAATTTATTTTTAAAAAGACGTATAACCTCTCACACGCGCGTACATAAGTACACGCACCCATTTTTTTAAAAAATCATCTTCAAATTAATGTTAGCCCATCTTGCTCCTGGCTAAATGAACCCGGTGTCATCTCTTATTCGTCTTGGGAACTATTTGTTCGACAAGGATGTCGATTTCTTTGATAAATTGGGGAGTCTTCTCAGGTCCAAGTTGGATGTTACATTGAGTCGGACACAGTAATTCCGTGTTTTTTATCGTTTGGTTTCTTTGATCATTATTTTTTTAATTAAGATTTATAATTTTTACCTATGAAAATAAATAAATTATTATTCAGATAAGGGGGGGGGGCGATCAAGGTTTAAATTCCATACAGTGTATGACTAAATCTCGGTTTCTTTGTATTTAATCCATACACAGTATACCCTAATCTTGGGTTCCTTTACAGTGCATGACTAAATCTCAATTTCCTTTGTATGTTATATCCATACAATATATGCTTTAATCTTTAATCTCAACAGTTAGACATTTATATGCTTTAATCTTTAATCTCAACATTTAGACATTTATATGCTTTAATCTTTAATCTCAACATTTAGACATTTATATGCTTTAATCTCAACTTTGTCTATTTGTTTTTTCTCATCCAGTGCATGATTCAATCCTGGTTTCTCTCCGTAGACTTTCAATTGTTCTTAGTCACTTTTGGTCTCATTTATTTCTGTTGGAGATATCCTCAATGTCAAATGTATGCTTTAAGTTTGTTTCTTGCTATAAGTGTTCTCATACCAGCTACTTTGGTTTATCAGAAAAATGAATGGAGCTTTTTTATCCCATCTATTAGGTAAGAATTGTTGTTCCTAGGTAAGTGAGAATTAGGTTTTTATTGGAACTCGACATTTTTGGGCTCTGGGACCTCAAAACGTGTTTTGACATTGAAAAATAAACATCGAACATTTTAGCCCATGATAATACTTTCTAGTTTAGGAAAGTCGCAAGGCCGTATCCAGGGGGAGGGTCCATGGGGACCCTACTCCTGGACCTCCCCCGAAATTTCAATCGTTTTTTTTTTTTAATGAAAATACTCTACACTGCACGTGACCTAGAATATTTAAAAAAAACACATCTGTAACAACATCAACAACAACAAAAACAACAACAACAAAAAAACAACAGCATCATCAACAACAACAACAACAAAAATAACATCACCTTCCATGATAATCATTTTCAGGTGTTATTCCTGGCTTGGCTGTCAATGCTCCGGACCCCCNTTCGCCCCCCCCCTACCTCGAAAAAAAATCTTGGGTACGGCCCTGAAAAGACGTGTGATATTCACCAGATATTTTTATTTCAAAATGAGGAACAATTTATTAATTAGTATATAACTAGTCTGTCTAAATCAATAGAGCATCGCGCATCATACATTACATCAAATGGGTATGGCTGTAAAAACTTTTCCCAACCTTTCTGGTTGGGAAGAATAGTACAAACGTCTAAGCAGGTATGTATGTTCATGCACTGTAAAAATGTCATTCTAAGAGACCCCTTCTGATTTACATTAAAATTACTCCTTAAATCCAAAAACATATCAAATTAAACGCAAACTGCACTTTTGAGTACCTTGATCTTCTTAGATATGAGAAGACACGATTGGCGTCTTGGCAGGAGGATAACATACATGATGAGACTTTTTCATTGGTTCATGTATGTAAAACCAAAAATCATTCATAAATAAAAAATTCTTATTTTTTTAAAAGAAATATCTATTGTGGTGATAAAAATTTTTAGAAAAAAAATTGGGAATTTGCACTAAAAGTTTAGAAATGTTAATTCTCTGATAGATATTATTATTATTAATTAATTGCCTCTCCGAAAGGCCTTTCCTTTCGGAATTCGGAATTCCATTGCTCAATATTATAAGGAGTATTTTTTTCAATTTGGAATTACAATCATTTGTTACTAAGATGATTTATTATGACTTGTTTTACTATTCCTTACGTTTGTACTTTTCCCCCAACATGCCTCGAATAAAATACTAGAATAGTTTGGTTCGGCGAGGAGTTTTCTTTTGAAAAATGGATTACTCTCAAAAATTTGTGACGAATGGTCCTCATGGTTTAGTGTCTAGTGGGTATCACACTGGCATTCCACTCGGGTGAGCCGGGTTCAATGCTCGGTGGTGTCGGAATAGTTTTGACTTAGTGCTTGTGATTTCGGGTTGCATGCATCATCTTGACATTGGTTGTAGCTGTAAGAAACAACCGAGCGCGAGCCCGGGTGAATTGAATAGTACCAGAGTAAAAAAAAAGTTGGTATAGAAGATTGAAGATATTTATATATACGGGTAATAACATACATGATGAGACTTTTTAATTCTGTAATACCCACACACATTGTGAAAAGGCGGTTAGGACTTACCACAAAGAAACTTTACATATATATTTTAAATTACAACATTCATTGGTTTAATCCCAGATTCGGCACCAAAGTTAAGTGTTACGACAAAGGAATCATATTTTTACCCAAAATATAAATAACTAAATTTGTTTTCATACAATTTTAATAGACCCCTTCCACACAATTATTTATTGTTTGAACGTAGAATGAAAAATTAAACCCTCAAAAATTGCTACAAACGAATTTCAAAACTTTTTATTCTAAATCTGGGATATACAGCTCAGAAGGCAATATTTGAACTTTTTTAAAAAAATGACTTTTTCGTCATAAAAATATTTTGAGTAATTTCCAAGAGCTCTTCTATTAATCCGTCTCTTTTTATGTATACTGGATGGAACGTGGATCAAGTTCGAGTAGATTCCCTAACACCTCATCACGCGCACTTGATATTCGGGAAAGAGCACGCAAAGCAGCATTGTGCGGCCTGAAATGATGATCAATACTCAATTGTTTAATTTTTCTCATATTGAAATGAAATTTTGTGCACTAAAGGATAAGGCTAGGTTCACAAGACCACGCGGTACCGCGCGGTATTATATGAACAAATCGACACAAGTTTGCAGAACTAGTACCGCGCGGTCATGTAAACAATATGCGCACCAACCGCGCGGTCATGTGAACATAGCCTAATTAAGTTTTCTATCTATTGACCTTCCTTGCATATTCTACACTGAAAAAATGTGCCTCCGAGGTGACCTCCTTATTTACATTAAAAATACTCCTTAAATTCGAAGGCATATCAATTTAAATACAACCTCATTTTGTATTTAAATTGATATGCCTTCGATTTTTTTTTTAAATGTTAATATTAATTATTGATACCCTGATAAGTAATATTAAGTGTATTCTGAATAGCTCATTTACACCCTTACACCCCATAATACGCGCGCCATTTGATTTCTCATAAATGTTTGGGGAATTAAAATAAAGTCCTCATTCCCAGAATGTGTCATTGCCCTTCGCATTTAAATTTTAGGACCTATAGATTACATAGGATTGGATCGTGGAATGGGTTGTATGGGTTGTTAACTCTACTGATGGGTTCCTTTGGAGCAAATATATTGGCTATCCGACTGAGGATACAATTCAAATGTTTCATGGATTTTTTTCATTATGAGTATGCAATTTCATAATCCAAAGGAATTTAACTATTCCTATGTTTATTTATACGAGATGAAATAGTAGAAGTATACTGAATTTATTTTATAATCAGATGGAATTAGTTTATTTAATATGATGGATGAGTGTAGGTACCTACCCCAGTGGTATCAATCATTGCTTTAGCTATCAGTTGTCAGTTGTTTATTTTAGATTATTTAAACTTCAAGACATGATTAAATGATTCAAATATAAATAGAATTAGTAACAGGTTACTCCTTTGTTTGAAAGCACTCATTGTTTAAACGACAAATTCAAACTGCTGGTTCAGTGAACTGTAGAGGCTAGTGCTCTACAGAGAATGAACTGTAGAGTTGTAGTGTCTACAGTAGGGTCTACACCAGGTGTGCCCACCCTTACAGAAGAAGATCTACTATAAACTCTCAGATAATCACCGCGATCGACCCCCTCCCTCCCCTCACACACACTTTTGAAGACAATGGAAATGAACATGAAATTTTATCTTTATTTGTCGAACGTTCTTAAAACGGGTCAAAATGAAGGAGAAATATTTCAAAGAAAATATCAGTATGAGAAAATAACACGGGTGAAGGCATTGTTCGGTGTGTTCGTCGGTTAAACTCGATCGGTTTTTATTTTTGATCATCTTCATGTAAGAAAAAGCGGATTCGCACTGGTAGATTGAGCCAAAGAGTGAATGTAACATTTCAATACTTCTTCTTAGGTTTGGATACTTATGTCTGCAGAGCAGATTCCAAAAGTTTTCTTTCTCTGATCTGACTAGGTACCTATTGACTTGGTAGAACCCTGATCTGACTAGGCACCTACACTACAACCAGTGGAAAATTTCCCCTCATTTATATTTTCTCCGCCTAATTCTCATGAGTTCTCAAGGAGATGTAAACTTGTGTGAGATGTAAACCTCGTTCACAATTATTTTGTACTTTTTATTGCTACAAAAACATTTTTGTATTTTTTTAGACTTTTAAAGCGTCATCTCATCTCTCTGGACGTGATCGACCCAAAATCACTCCGCGATCGACCGGTCGATCGTGATCGACGGGTTGGGCAGTCCTGGTCTACACTGTGGACCTGCTAAATTTCAACGATTCAGAAGAGAGAGATGGAGAATAATTTATAAACAGTGTAAATCTCTGTCCTATAACTTCTCACTTTTATTGATATTTAGCTTAATTGCCACTCTCGTGATATTATATTGCACATAACGCTGTGTGCGCAGACGAATAAAAAGGGCTGCACCATACATTTTTGTCATGAACGTAAAATGAACCAAGTTTCAGCTAAATCAAGCAAGAGTGGAACAGATAAAAAAAATCGTGGTTAAACACCTCACTTTGTACGGTCAATAATGGTACCTATGTATTTTTTCATAATATCACTTGTTCATTGCTTTATCACATTTCTAAAATCTTCAGGTTTGAGTACTTTCAGTTTTATTAAAAAATCATTATCAATGACGGAATTGTGGGACTTGAGAGTAGAATAGTTAGAATTTCTCATTTTCTTCTTTTCAAAAAAATATTAATTTTTAAATCTGAATTTGACAGCCGATGTGCCCATCGCTTTTTTTTTTTTTTGAAAATTCACAGTCGTCCAACACGTATTATACTTATGGGACACACTGTATATGTTAAACACACACAGCGCTGGATTTCATTAAAAGAACCTCATCAGCATAAGAGTGTGTTTTTTTTTTTGTTTACAAAAAATCACGCTGGTTCAGTGAAAGAATGAGTAGTTATGAATTTGTGAACACTCTGTATATCTCAAAAATGGATAATTTCTTGTTCTCCGAGCTGATGACCTGCTGCACTTTCAACTATTTTCAAAACATTACAATTGCTTATTCATTATGACTATGATACTGCAGCCCCCAATGTGCTTGTCTACTGCTTATGTTTTTAATTATCATTATATATCAATTTTTCCTTATTTGGGGCAGTGTTGTTCTTTTCTTTTTGAATATTCTTTTATGCTATGCTAGTATAGCAAAATAGAAGATCAGCCAGGATCTATGATCAAAGTTCCCGTAAGATCACTGAAGTTAAACAACGTCCAGCAAGGTTTAACTTAGAAACTTAGTATGTGACCACGTTAAAACCTACGTGGTCACATTCCCGGATATTGGTCAATGTAGAAAGTTAGTTTTTATGTTTTCAGCGAATGTAGGGTCATCAGATAGTGCCATCCCGAAGGACACATATATAGACTTTAAAAAAAGTATTTTGTTCTTGCTGAAAATTTGGACTTTTTATAATAATTACTACAAATAGTATCACTTAAAACTGCTCCCAGGAGACCTGGGTTTGATCCCTTGTAAGGTCTAAATTTCAAGATTTACAAAATATTTGATTATTTCGATTTTGTGTTTGAGTGTGTTAGGGGGTGCACTCAGTCTCGCGAGAACAATTGATTGGCCAAGGTGAATGCGACAACAAGTGGCAGCGTAATATGGAAAACTCAGTAGGTGCTGTAGAGAAAAGATGAAAAATCCTTGTAATGCTGTGATGAACGTTTAATCAATGTGAAACACTCACAAGAGTATACCACAAACAAATCACTATTTAATATATGTATTATTTTTATTATATTTTCTATCATAATTATTATGTACCTATTTTCTTGGACAAAAAAAATCTTGGGACTTTTATGTAATATAAGTTTAAAAAAGCAAGGCCCTGGTAGTTGTCGCGTTGTTATTTCGACCCTGTATAAAAATTTCACAAACAGGGGATGTTTAACTAAAAATGTAGGGTAGATCGTAGGTAGGTACTTCAAAAAAGTTTCGGATAATTCGAACTTATTATTAGAAAATTCTTTTGTCCTTTGATATAATGAAACAAAAGATTTTGTTTCATTATATCACAGGAAACATTGTGCATATACTTCAAAGGAAATAAAAATTCATATTCTTGTTGCATATAACTCAAGGTCAACAAGAGCCTTTGTTTAGGGTACCGAACTTCAAAAGTAAGAGGCAGCTACCTACTGGAAAATAATTGTCATATACTTAAACATTCTTAAGGTTTGAAGTGGAAATTGTGTTCTGTGGAAGCATTCGACAGAAAAATAAAATTCACAGATGGAACTTTAGGGCCCAGTCGATTCAATGATTATGATAAATATCCATATCAAGTTTCATTAAAATCGGATCGAAGCAAATTACCATTGACCAAATGAAGTGAGATCAAGTTTTAACTTCAGAATATTTCCTTAAACGTCTGCTCATTTCACAATAACTCTCGATGGCCTCAGGCGATTTTGATAAATCTTGCTATGCACAATACATTGAATCTGCTACTGGTGACAATTTTCACTGAGTCAGATCCAAAGTTCACAGAAGTATTTACTATCTTTTTTCTTTTCATTTTCTATTTTTAACACCCTAACAAGTAGTAACTCACAGAATTTGATGAGGACGAGAAATGAAAAATTCTGGAAAAGTGCTTCCTCTTTTTTTAAAATAAAAATCGTTTTCTCGTAATCTATAATAATAAAACTCAATGAAATGATACAAGCACGTAAATGTGTATATACCTATATCAATAAATGTGTATATACCTATATACCTAAAAAAAAAAACATTATACCTATATCACTAATTGTTTAGCCAAAATGGTAAGAGATATCGAAAATTTGAGGCCGTAGTTGAACATGGGCAAACAGCTTACTAGCTAAACCTTATTTTCTTTAAATACAGGATTTGAATTCAAGTTGAAGGATAATGATCCAAAATGACCACTATGTTCTATGTTGACCACTCCAAAATGACCACTATGTTCTATAAGGCTATGTTCACATTCCCGTTGAGGTACGATGAACCGCGCGGCACAAGATCTACCTAAATAGTGCATATTGTCTACATCTCTACATGACCGCGCGGTACTAGTTCTACAAACTTGTATTGATTTGTTCATTTGATTCGCGCGGTACCGGTACCGTGCGATCACCTGAACATAGCCTGAATGTGCGTAAAGGATGTACCTACTTATAACAAATGTGAAGCATTAAATCATAAATTTCCATTTGTTTGAAATGACCTGTAATAAGTTTTGACCTGTCAGATCATGTGAGATAAAATGGCGGTCATTTCAAATCATGCGTTTTTATTGGAACACCTTATATAAACAGGGTGTTTCAAAAGGTTATGCAGACATTTCCGTGGCAGAGTGCGCATCACACTCAGCTTGCACCAAGGAGGTTCCGGGTTCTATTCCTGCACGGGTCGAAAATTTGAAAAAAGGCTTTTTCGAATTTTCTACTTGGTGTGGTTGTGTTTTAGGGTAACTCAGCCTCTTGAGGACAATTGAGAAGCTATGGTAATAGCAAGTGGTAGCATTATAAGGTAAAAATGGTTACAGTGTAGCTTAGGCTTAGTGATATTGGAGTGAATGTTGAAAATACCTTGTACTGCTATGATGCCCACAAACATTGTGACATAATAACACAAAGAAATATACATTTATTTGAAAGGTTATGCAAAAAAAGAAATCACGTATAATAGAGCTCAAATAAAGGCCACTTTGCTTAATAAACCCTTAAAAGCTTAATAAAAAATAATTTCATGACCCCCTCATAACTCCGCCCCTGATCGGGGAAAAAGTGCCAAATACTCACCAAAGAAGCATGATAACAATCGGAGACGTCATGCAAAAAATGAAGACAATCGCAAAATAATTCGATTTTTAATAATTATTTTTTTATTTTTAAGTGCCAACTTTGGGTGGCCCTAAGCTACCTTGGGGTCCATTTCTGTATATGGGTTTATTAAGCAAAGTGGCCTCTATTTGAGCTCTACTATAGGTAGGTGGTTTCTTTTGCACAACCTTTTGAAAGACCCTGTATTATGGGGACTATCGGCATTGCTTTCTGCATACATGACACACTGGTTACCTGACGCATCTCTTTCAAGTTCAATTACCCAATATGACTTTTAAATAATGAACTTGTTTTTCATTTTTTTCCAGTAATTTGCATGACCCGACTCAAGTTGGACACTTTAGAGAACTTTATATAAAAAGTTATGTCCGAGCTATTCCTTACATTATTGGTATAATAGGAGCTGTGATCATGAAAAATCTGCAGTCAAGACAATTCACGTTTGAATCTTCTGTAAGTTGGTCCAATTTGTTAGATGATAATTCCTAATCGATGCGATAGTTGAACAGTTGCACCTTGTGGAATACAGGGTGTAACATAATTCCATGTCAATCCATAAACCACATAGTTTTTGAGACTAAAATTAGATGATTTATTTTGTATACAGTGTGTAACATAATTCGATGTCAATCCATAAACCACATAGTTTTTGAGACTAAAATTAGATGATTTATTTTGTATACAGTGTGTAACATAATTCGATGTCAATCCATAAACCACATAGTTTTGAGACTAAAATTAGATGATTTATTTTGTATACAGGGTGTAACATAATTCGATGTCAATCCATAAACCACATAGTTTTGATACTAAAATTAGATGATTTATATTGTATACAGGGTGTAACATAATCCGATGTCAATCCGTAAACCACATAGTTTTGAGACTAAAATTAGATGATTTATATTGTATACAGGGTGTAACATAATCCGATGTCAATCCGTAAACCACATAGTTTTGAGACTAAAATTAGATGATTTATATTGTATACAGGGTGTAACATAATTCAATGTCATTCCGTAAACCACATAGTTCTGATACTAAAATTAGATGATTTATTTTGTATACAGTGTGTAACATAATTCGATGTCAATCTGTAAACCACATAAAATGTCCGCATTTTCATTTCGAAAAAAAGAAGAGGAAGGCCGACCTAACCATTTATATTTGCAATACTCAACTTTGTTATGTTCGGCATTTCTATTAGAAATGATCGAAGTGACTCCTATTTGGAGTGAGTGGCTCCCGAGGTTTCTTAGCTTGGGGGGAGGAAGCATTTTAGGACATGGCTTTTTTTGGAGAAATCATGTTATTTTAGAAAAGACTAAAAATGAGAGGTAAAACTGACTTGATGCTATAAGACCTTTGAATTGAAAAGGAAAAAGGTGTAAGGGAACCCGACACGCTCTATAGAGAGAATAATAATGAGTTAATATAAGCTCAGGGATTAAGGTGTTCAATAGACACCTCACAGGTCTTGTGAAACAGGTGTCGATTTCTTAATTTCAATTTTGAAAGTAAAAGATCTCTCACTTATGAGTTGGTTTATACCACCCAATCCATTGCACAGTGGTTCCCAAACTGGGGGGCGCGCGTCCCTAGGGGGGCGTGAAGGCAAGCTAAGATAATAATTCAACTGGGCGCGAGAGCAGTTGAATTATTATCATTTAGTTAAAATATATGCACACAATTTTTTTACATGTTTTGAATGAGTTATCATTCAGCAACACATTATAGCTTTTTGAATGAGGTAGTATTCAGCAACACATTAGCGTTTTGAATGAGATAGCATTCAGCAACGCATTATAGTGTTTTGAATGAGATAGCATTCGGCAACACCCATACCAAAATAATAATAATTTATAATGTAAAGGAGGGGGGGGGGCATGGGAGGCTTTCATTTCAAGGAAAGACTTAGAGAATGCTGAAAACTGCCATATTATAAAATAATTTTAATACACTAATTATATCTGTAGAACTTTTTAGTTTTACCCCCCGAAAGCATGTTTAAATTTTAAATTTTATTAGTAACAGTTGTTCAAGAATCTTTCAACTTTTTACTTTGCGGATACATAACTATCATGGTAAAGGTAATTTAAAACTCTTCCTTCAGCTTAGGGATACTAATACCCTTTATTCAGCCCGTTCCCCTGTAATATCATTGAAAAGTTTAACAAAGTCCCAAGTTGCTAGTGACGAAATAGATTTGAGCCCTCGTTTATGCTGGATATTCCAGGCCCAAATCAGGGTGCTTGGGGTAAATGTGGGTAGCTCTTTTGTAAGTTTCCGGCGAATGGAGGTTAAGACATCTGTCTCCAAAGATCATGTATGTTAAAGATACCTTAAGCCAAATAGGCCATTCGTAAGGTCGTTAACAAAATTGAGATCTGTAAGAGTTTACCGAAGGCGTAATTACTTTGAATCCATTTATGACTTTCTAACATTTCTTGAGGAAATATAAATCATATACTTGAGATTGTGACATGTTACTTGAGGGTATACATCCTTACGGGCCCAGTACATCTGAATTGATGATGTAAAAGAACAAATAAAGCAACTCTGTTTGTGTAACTATTGCGTTACTGACGTATTTATATTGCAGTGATTGTCGTGGTTCTGGGTCCTATGTAAATTATCAGCCTCCGAGAGCAGATTGATGTATTTCGACAATTAAAATTTTAGCAGTAGACTACAACTTATCGAGAGCTTCTGTTTCATTCACTCTCGTATGAATTGAATTTGAATGAAGAGTTAAGACCAAGTTAAGATTATCTAACCTTTCTTTTTAGAAGACTAATGAATAAATAGCTGGTGTTTAACATTCTGTCCTTTAATTTAACGATGTGGTTCAGGAGTAGTAACAATATAGGTATGAGTAAATTTTACAGAAGTTTTAAGCATTTATGGGACGATGACACCTTCCTAGGGATAGTATAAATTTTCAATATTTTCCTTTGAAACTGTTCAAACAGCATTCACGTCAGTATAAAGCTCAACTTAGCACTTAAAAGTTTCAAAACAACTCGTTCGCTCAATATTAAATATAAATTAGTAAGCTTTTGAAACTTGGAATCATCTCTATCAGACCATCACGAAGTTCTTAAACGGAACTCTTTTGTGCATGTCCGTCGACAAAAAACGTTTGTAATGAGAATTTAGTTTGTAATGTGGCACACGGAATCTAAACCGATCGGTGAAAAAGACGTGACGGGGAAAAACTGTTTATCCTAGTGGGAATGAGCTGTACCTATACCATATACCATAACAGCATCGTGGTGTTGAACCCATCTAGTTACACAGAGAGATAATGTAAACAATGTGAGAGCCAACGATCATACCACGTTGAATATACCAGTTCCCGTCAGATCATGGAAGTTAAACAACGTCGGGCGTGGTCAGTACTTGGATGGGTGACCGCTTGGGAACACCACGTATCTTTGGCCTGGTGGCCAACAATATACTCGTATTAGACTTCAACCTAAGTTCTATTTTTCAATTTCTTGTATGGAATTGATATGAATAGGCA
>CM022879.1:8895009-8922011 GCA_012654025.1 Pachypsylla venusta | reverse complement strand
CTGTCTCAGTCCGAGGAGGGTATACAAAACTAAAAACTCATTTCGATCTGGGAGAACAAAGTTCTGGGAGTAATTAGAGAGCAAGACAGAACATACTCACATTCCACGAAGAAAAACTAGTCATTGCAGAACAGAACTGAACTTCGTAAAAAGCAAACAATTAATTATAGTACACAGCCACAATGTTGAAAACAGTTGCTTTTATTTTCTATTTCCTCACATGGACTTGGGTAAGTGAATAGAACAAAACACTTACCAAAAACACTATTTATTTTTATTTATAAAGAAACTAGTTTCGAATCATTCGATTCATCATCAGTCTAGTCGAGTGTAAAGATGGAAGTCAACATATCAACTTCCATCTTTAGACTCGACTAGACTGATGATGAATCGAAACTAGTTTCTTCATAAATTAAAATAAATATTGTTTTTGGTAAGTGTTTTGTTTAAATTTAATTTATTTAATAGTTATTATCTTTTAACACTTATAATTAACATGTTATTCAAAGATTTTTTTTTTTTTTTCCTTCATATCTCTGCAGACTTGTACAAAAGTACATATCTTTTTTTTCGGCTTAACGTCTCTTTAACATCTATTGGTCATTCAAGATGCATATAGGTATATCTAATTAAAACTATAATGATGTTGGTTGTATGGTGTTCTTTTAATTTTTGATGCCTATGCCAATAATAAAATTTAAAAAAAGATGAAGCTGAAATGACGTTGCGCTATTTTTCGTGTATAGTTTTCTTGTGTTTTTTCATTTCAAAAGCATCGACTTTGTCACGAATGTCCCCTATTTTGACATATATTTATTGTCTTGTGGTTTTCATTTATTTCAGGTTCTAAAGGTGGTAATGTTTGCTGCTACCCTCATCTGCACCCACATTATGTTCTTCCTCCCCACTTTATTCTTCAAGTCTGGCTATCAGTACAATGTATGGGAGCATGTCTTGTTTGCACCGTTTCATAGAATCATTTGGGCAGTATCAATATGTCACTTGATATTGGTTCATAATCTCGGGGGATACGGTATGACCTTAATTTAAAAGGCAATGCCCTGTTTTATTGAAAATAAGGATTTTCTTATTTCAAAAGAACCTATAAGGTCACTTGAAAGAAAATCAATGAATCTAATTTATATCTTAAACCCTAAACAAAAGTGTTCCACCTTCTTAATTTTCTTATCCAGTTTGTGTACAAAAAACCAAAGACAATCTCTGTTATCTAAAAAACAGTTTGGAAGGGCTATTGTTATTTGAGACAAACAAAAAAATTTGTTTCAAAAGATTACTTAATAAGATTTTTCTTATTTTTTGGAACTGGTGATTTAACTATTAGCCGTTGATTAATCAAGGTTATCACGGAGAGAATCTTTTCATGATAGAGGTTAGAGGCTTGAAATTAGTTATGTATTTCAATGATAAAGGTACCTACATAAAACACTCCCACCGCCTATGAGACACACACACACACGGGTAAATGCCTGAAATTCGATATTTGGGCTCTGGGGACCTCAAAACGTGTTTTAGCATTAAAAACTCGACATCGAAAATTTCAGTCCATTACAATACTTTTTTCTTGAATAGGGAAAGTGATGTTCACACCAAATGATATGAGTATTATTGATATGGTAATCTTGTCACTTCCCAAACATTTCAGGAGCTGTCAGCAGTTTTCTGGGGTGCAGAGTATTTGTGCCCCTAAGTAGGCTTTGCTATGGAGTATATCTCACACATGTCGCCATTATGATTGTAGAGTTGTCATCTTCTCATACGTCAGAATATATTACTCTCATTGGATTGGTAAGTAAAATATTAATTTTTTTTTTTAATTTGGCTTAACGTCTCTCTAACATCTATTGGTCATTCAAGACGGAGGTTTCACCCTCCATTCGTTGGAAACTTGCACCCACATTGACTTCACCCAGCCTGGGTTGGGCCGGAAAAATAGCCAGCAGCATCACGAGGGCGCAAACCCACGTGGACACCCAGATGGTACAACCTTGCTGGTCGTTGCTCAACTTCAATGATCTATTGGTAAGTTGTGTATTCAACGTGCCATAGACGCTGGCTAGATATTAAACATCTAGCTTTTAGAAGGTAATTAATAAATTAATAACATTTGTGTTGTTACAAAAGTAAACGTATTACAAAATATATTGAACAATTCATAGCCTATACCAGTGGTTCCCAAACTGGGGGGCGCCCCCCCTGAGGGGCGTGAAGGCAAGCTAAGGGGGGCACGAGACCAGTTCAAATATTATCATTTAGTTTTCTTTACAAAGACAATTTTTTTGAACATGATGTTTAGAAAATTTTAATGAGATAGCATTCAGCAACACCCATACCCATTCATAATTTATAATGTAAATGGGAGGGGGGCGTGGGAGGCTTTCATTTCAAGAAAGGGGGGCGCGGTACCAAAAAGTTTTGGAACTCCTGGCCTATACAAAGGTCATAGTCAAATATTTTGGAAACCGTTAGATATAGGAAGATAACATTCGATATAAACCCCTTTCTTTTTGGGGGAAAATTTAATGGTGACCTAAAATTTTTCTCTAAGATAGCATTCAGGCTATAGCAAGGTCAACTTTTTTTTTTAAATAGATTTCTGTATTTTTTATTATGGTTTCGACATTTGTATTACAAAAGAAATATTGTTTTCTTAAAACTTTTTTCGATTTGACTTTTTTCCGGGAAGATCAATGCCCAGCAAATAACTCAATTTTCTTTTCCGTGTTTTTTTTTACACAAATAGATAGGAACACAGATTATGCGATTAATAAATATTAGATTCAGAAAGGGTTATGCGCAGAGGTGATACGCAAATTATAAGGGTGGCGATTAAGTAAAATATAAATGTAAATGTATGATTCTTTGTGTTATTACAAGGTATTTTTATCAAGCTCTCCAATACACAATGCCTAAGCTATACACTTAACAATTATCTCATAATGCTACAACCTACCACTTAGCTATTACCACTACTCAATTGTCTATTACCATCTTAGCTACTCAATTGTCCTCAAGAGGCTGAGTTATCTCCAAACCAAGTAGAAAATTCGAAAAACTCTTTTTCAAATTTCGACCCGGCCAAGAATCAAGCTCGTTACCTCTTTGGTACAAGCGCGGAGTGTGAGCTCACTCTGCCGCGGATGCGTCATAAAATATAACAGTGTTCATAAATTATTCTACACCTCTCTCTTCATAGTCGTCGAAATTGAGTGAGTTATACATTGCGCCGAACCCTCAAGTTCTGACAATAGTGCCTCATTATAGTATCTTGCTATTTAGTTATCGAAAAAACGGATACCTTTTTTTCAAACTAAATTTACTCGACCAACCAAGACAACTAGAACGACGTGACGGGTAACTACTATCTTTAAATGAAAGTCGAATTAATGTTTATATTGATTTTTAGGCTCAAGATATTTTTGGTGATCTGGTGTTATCATTGATGGCTTCCTTTTTGCTAAACATGTTGGTCGAGTCACCTTTAGATACATTCCACAAGAGATTGAAAAGCTGTATCTTATCTAAAAGTAAGTTGTTCAGAGAGTTGTTAACACCATTGTGACTCTTGTTCGGGATTTTTCCAATTTGAATCCCGCTTGGATTGAAACTTTTCTGGACGATTATTTTCAAATTTTGACAAAAGCTGTCCAAAGTGCCGTTCACGGCGTACGGTAGAAAAACGGATTTTTCATTCCATTTTTGAATTCTACAAAGCTACCGAATTTATTTTCATAACATATAATATATAGAAATTATTTTCTTCATTCAGGGATGAAATGGCGAGGAAGCTGCATTGACCTACCTCTACTACACATGTTAGTCGTGCTACGGGATCAATAATAATACGATGTTTTTGGTTGAAAAAGTAGAGCCTTTAAGAGGAGAGGGACCAAAAAGTTTTCCTGTTCTTATATAGAGGCTAATAATTGACATGAGAACCTCCCGCTGCATGTGAATAACTACTATAATATACTCATAATTACATCAGAAACACTAAAAAATATATATCTAAAAATAAATTGCGAGTTCAGTTAAATTTAGCTTATCCATGTTTTTTGGTAGCTATGCGACCATAGCTCCCTCAAAAATGTGAATTATGAGACGATTTTGGTGTTATTCAGCAGCTGAGAGTACTGTCATGTTTTATCTAAAGCGTGTTTATTTCCGTGTTGAAATATTTTCGATCCAATTACAGTGTAAAATGCCGAAGAAATACAATAAATTAAGTTTTTTGGGCGATCCATAAAAACAGCAACATCAGACAGACAGTTTTAAGGCTTTTTTTGTTATAATATTTACAACAATTTTCAAATTATATCTTTCTATCTGAAGTAAAAAGAAAGTTATATGCGATTTTGTGGGGTGAGGTCGAAATTTACAAAATGGCCGCCATCTCGGAAACGAAGCGAAATCGGCATATGCTCAATAGAGTATTTTGTGTTGGAAATGACCTGTTCTACCTACTCTTTTTCTGAGTCACTGTTTTTCAGTTTTGCCCTGTATACCCATTTCATTCCATGAATCAATACAATTTATATTTTTCGCTTTCCAGATCATCACAATACATCAAGAAACATCAATGTCTATTCCCTTAATCGCATGAACAGCAATAAGGTCGAGCCAAATAGTTCCAACTCTAACACTGTGCCAAAATATATAACTACAAATGAGTAGATCTCAAGAGACCAACATTTTTCTCTTCGTTATAGATGGAAAGAGCATTGTTAATACCAGCAACATCACACGATCTGTGTGCTTCGTCTGTCGAAGTAAAGGTTAACCCCTGTGGGAATAGGTGGACTGTTGTTTTTCGAACCACAGAGTGAAAAATAAGAATAATTCTGAACTGAGTCAAATTTTGGATGAATGAACTTTTGAATTTGAGAAGGCAAACCCTTGAAAATGGCAGACGGCTTTTTGTCTTTCTTTTCATTGCTGAATAATTGTTGGTGTTGGAGAAGGAAAAATTCATATTTTTTCTTTTTTTTTTAGAATAACAAAAATTTCGCAATTGGAGTTGCAGATTTATTACAAAGAAATACAAAAATTACAGATACATACAAAAATTAAAAGAACAAATAAAATTACAGTTACATACAAAATGGTTATATTCTAATTCATATTCCTCTTCGTTTCTGTACACTGAATAATATGTGCCGACACAGAATTGAACTTTGAATAATATGTGCCTATAAACCTATGCGGAAATTGTCAAGGACACAGAATTGAACTTTGAATAATATGTGCCTATAAACCTATGTGGAAATTGTCAAGGACACAGAATTGAACTTTGAATAATATGTGCCTATAAACCTATGTGGAAATTGTCAAGGACACAGAATTGAACTTTGAATAATATGTGCCTATAAACCTATGTGGAAATTGTCAAGGACACAGAATTGAACTTTGAATAATATGTGCCTATAAACCTATGTGGAAATTGTCAAGGACACAGAATTGAACTTTGAATAATATGTGCCTATAAACCTATGTGGAAATTGTCAAGGACACAGAATTGAACTTTGAATAATATGTGCCTATAAACCTATGTGGAAATTGTCAAGGACACAGAATTGAACTTTGAATAATATGTGCCTATAAACCTATGTGGAAATTGTCAAGGACACAGAATTGAACTTTGAATAATATGTGCCTATAAACCTATGTGGAAATTGTCAAGGACACAGAATTGAACTTTGAATAATATGTGCCTATAAACCTATGTGGAAATTGTCAAGGACACAGAATTGAACTTTGAATAATATGTGCCTATAAACCTATGTGGAAATTGTCAAGGACACAGAATTGAACTTGAATAATATGTGCCTATGAATCTGTGTGGAAATTGTCAAGGACACAGAATTGAACTTTGAATAATATGTGCTTATGAACCGATGTGGAAATTGTAAAGGACATAGAATTGAACTTTGAATAATATGTGCCTATGAACCGATGTGGAAATTGTCAAGGACATAGAATTGAACTTTGAATAATATGTGCCTATGAACCGATGTGGAAATTGTCAAGGACATAGAATTTAACTTTGAATAATATGTGCCTATGAACTGATGTGGAAATTGTCAAGGACACAGAATTGAACTTTGAATAATATGTGCCTATGAACCGATGTGGAAATTGTCAAGGACATAGAATTGAACTTTGAATAATATGTGCCCATGAACCGATGTGGAAATTTTCAAGGACATAGAATTGAACTTTGAATATTATGTGCCTATGAACCGATGTGGAAATTGTCAAGGACATAGAATTGAACTTTCTCCGTGTTAGATGAACAATGTTGCCAATTATATTATCAATTCTCAGAAGTATAAAGAACTCTAAAATATATTGGGGTTTTCGATAAAAACGCATCGATGTTTGCAGCCTATGTCGTCCATGTCCTTTCGATGGCGCCTGTATGTCTAATTTGTTTATTGATTTCAGTGTAAAAAATATAGGGCTCAGACTGTCACCCTCAGGCATGTCCAAAGTGACCCCTATGGAAAGCTTGCCCACTTATTATTTTAAGAATACTAGCAGACATACATATAGAGAAATATGCGTTTAAATAAAAATCACTTCTACTATCAATTTTATAATGTTTTTTACGGTTAAATAAATTATAGGATGAGGTAGGAATTAGTGCCAATGCAAATCATAGCCATCTACTGACCCAAAAATCAGTAGTTTTATGGGAAAAAAATAAAATAATAATAATAAATTCTTGTCGAATCGCAAACCAGTAACCAGTTTGTCATCTTGATCTCTAACGCCAACATATGTTTTTCCTTTTTAGTCATCATCCTTGACTTTGTCTCTTAGTCACATAGCTCTGAGTGCGTTGGGGCTCAGAAGTTGATCTGCAAAGTAGTTTATTATTATTACACTCGTTCTAATAGCGACAATGTATATTGCTTCCTCCAAATTCAAATTTATATTTGGTATTGAGAAAATAAACTTGATTTGTTCTATCTTAACTTAATATAATTTTTTTATCTGCTCTGATAAAGCAAACTTTTGTATTATACCTATGATCACTCGTATTATAATTTTTTTTTGAAAATATTATAATACGTATCTCAAAATGTGCATGTCATGTCGCATGTAACTCGAGAACCACAAATATCTATCGCGCTAAAATTTGGTATAGTTATTGCAGAATACTATTAGGCGCGGGCTTTTAGTCTGTACCTAAACCTCCTACTCTTGACCTTTTACTAGCTCCAAACCATACGAAAATCTTTCAAAAAATATATATAATCCAGTTTATTTATGTATAGGAGATTTTCAAAGATTTTCCGATATTTACAAAAAATAACAGTACGGAAGGGAGCTTTAGGCTATATTCAGATGACCGCGCGGTAACCGCGCGGGATCAAATTAACAAATCGATACAAGTTTGTAGAACTAGTACCGCGCGGTCATGTAGAAAATATGCAGTATTTAGATAGATCTTGGGCCGCGCGGTTCGTCGTACCGCGCGGTACCGCGCGTTTATCTGAACATAGCCTCAATACTCCATTCGCTGGAAACTTACAAACCGACTATCCACATTGATCTGATCCAGCCTCGGTTGGACCGAAAATAGCCAGCATCAAGAGAGCGCGAACCTACGTGGTCATCAAGTAATACCTAGCTGTAAGTTGCTTAACTTCAGTGATCTAAGGGGAACTGGAGTATTCAACGTATCTTTTCTTTTATAACCTTCAATTGCATCGATTATTTTAAATAGACATACAACGTGATCATCTAATGAAATACTTGAAATAGTGTTCACAATTATTCAATCTCAGCTCATGTCAGCCTTCAACATTTTTCATTGTAAATCCGGCCTGTCTCGGTGACACGTCGCGTCGTATGCCTAAGCTCGCAAAGAGGTATTTTGTTTAAATATTTATTATATGCAGGGTGCCTGAAAAAAAAAGGGCGGAACGTATTTTGAATGTCGAAAAACACTGAAACGCATATTTCTTTATTGTAAAGGGGAATTTTTTTTGACTGAAATACGAAATTTGGGAATCCTCGCAGTAATAGAAAACGTAATCTCAACACAGAATGAAAACAATAACCTTTTTTACCTAAAGTTGGAGTCCATTTTACTCAAACCTTGAAACTTTGTCACTAACAGGCACCAAGTTATGCTTTGCTCAATTGGAATTACTCCGGCTCTGTTTTGAGTGCAGATCTCAAATAAATCTCAGTATACTTTCATTTTTTTTATACGTTCCAAAAATTTAATACAGAAAGGGTGATTTTTTAAATTGACCGCCTACTTAACTCACCCTGTATATGTTTTACGATCAACGACTGGCGGGTTATCCACATAGCATTATAATGCATCTACAATAGATGGAATGGGCAATATTTTCCCATAAACAATGTATTATCTATTTCGAAATAAACTACGCTGCACTTGACTCAATTAAAAGAAAGAAAAAAACTTGCTTTAAGAGCATCTACTTAAACATGTGATTATTTTTTTTTTTTTTTTGCATTTCCGTATACAAAGTACATTATGCAATAGTTACTTTAAGACAAACCATTCACAAACAAGTTTAACCTCTTAGCCTTGAATAAAGAAAAGCATTTGGATAGTGTTCAAATCGTTTTAATTTATGCATTTGTAATATTATAATAATTTTAATCATGACGTAATGTGATATAAAAAAAATCCACCCAAAAAACCACTTCGGTAAAAATGTTCCCGCCAAGTCATTAGTTACAAAAAAACACTGAAAACAGTGCCCACCTCATTTGTATATCTTTTTTCTCCCTTTTTACTTAAACCTTCCTTTTTGCTTTGGAATCGTCACGAAAAAAAAAAAAAAAATATACCCCCCTCAAAATTTGATATTTTACGTTTCAACTGGTTCAAGGTACGTCGAATGCAAAAATCGAATAAAAAATCCGTTTGTCCGCCGGCGCCGTTCGCCGTGATGGGCAATTTTGCCACTTGACCGACTTTAATGAAATTTGGTATATTGGTCCCATTTGAGCTCTAATTGTTCCCCGAAATAATAAACCCATGTGTCACATTGGAAGTTTTTTGTACTGTGGAACATCTTTGTTTAAAATTTCAGCTTTCTACCTTATGCAAGTTTCTTAGCTTATCCCGATATGCTACTTTTCACTTATGGATTTTTAGCGGTTCCTACCGCTAGGTTGGACACCGCTATTATCGAGAAAAAAATATGTATTACTCGAGGATATTATTGGCCCACACCCACACATCAATACTATCAGTAGTATAATTATACAGTTAGAATGAACTTCATTAATTCCCCATTTTTTTAATTTCCCCCTCCCACATGCCTCCGACCCCTCCATATTAATTTTTTCTACCTTTTATAACTTTTTGAACAGTAGTCAAACATAACAAGCATGATTTTAATTGCGATTCTATATACGATTTAAAAAATTTAAGTGTTTATTACAAAACCGGTTTTTAGGGAAATACTAGTAGTGGTGGTGGGGGGTAACTTTTGACTATAAAATTATCAAAAGGCACACCCTTCCACAAGATGTAACCAAATGAGACATCTCCAATCAAAATCGGCTGGGTAGATTTTACTGTAGTCCGGTCAACGTCCAAGAAGATGAAGATTTTATTTTCAAATTATTGTTTTAATCTCATCATAATACCCATCCGATTATGAAATATTCATCAAAAGTCACTCAACATAGTTTTCCCATGGCTGTAGAGAGACCTGAAAAGTGCACTTTGTGACGTGAAGTAATATATCACTTGTCCAATTTTTATTGTAGTTGACTTGGTGGGCGGACCACTGCCGCCCTTCTCAATTGTTGGATTTCAACCAGTTTCTGAAATACCTACGTAAAATGTTAAGGAGTTTGTAGATTCATTGAAAAAAAGTTGAATTTCATTATTATTTTAAAGCTTATTTCCAGTTGGCCTTCATAAATTGAGTTCCGATCTTTTCTTGCACATTAGGCCATATTAATAGACAAAAATTGATATCTCACGGTTTTCCTTTCCTATAAAAATAGAAGAATGGTCTGAAATTTTCGATGACGAGTTTATAATGGCAAAATACGCCTTGAGTACCCCAGAGCCCAAATATCGAATGAACAGTAGGGTTTGTTGTGTTCTGTTTATATCCTTAACATACATACCAACTATAAAAATCTGCACCTAACGTTATCTTTTTTGGCAGGATTTGTAAAAACCGCCAAAAGCTGCAAAAACTCCAACTGTAAATTTGATTTCAACAAAAATTCCCACATTTCTTGCATAAAATTGATAAAATCAGGCGGCCGTAATTTAGAGCTCTTTATCTTACCTTTAAGGCAGGTGCGTTCAAATATGCGCGCCGCGGCACGAACGTGGCATTCGCGCGGCAATGTTCGTCATATTAGGACGTGTTTTTGTTTTCAATGTGTGCGCGAGCGCAACACGCGGCAAAATGTTGTCTGTTCGTTGAAAATTTATTTCAACGAACAGTTTGACGAATCTGTCTTCCCAAGAATTTCCACAAACACAATTAGTTTAGCACTTTCAACAACAACAGATGATGTTGTTATTGTTGTTGATGATGATGTTTTTTTTTTTATTTTTTGCTGTTGATGATGATGTTGATGTTTTTGTTGTTATCGTCGTTGTCGGTGGCGGTGATGATGAGTTACACGTTACAATATTACATAAGTCATATATAAAAAAATAATGAAATTTCTGGTGTGTGGCTGTACACAGGACCCCCTGGGTACAGTCTTGCCAGATGGCACCTATATTCGAAATTTCATCCAAATCGGTGAACCCTAAGTGGCAAAAGTGCCCATTACGACGTACAGCGTATTTAAAAAAATTAAAATTAATTTAATTAAAAAAATAAAATTAAAATAATTGATGAAAACAACGAACAGCAAAAATAAACGTACTAATACTACAAACAGTGCCACAGACATTTCAAAGTGTTCGTCACAAAACACACAGGAGCTGGATCGAGTAAATTGCCGCGTGTTGTGCTCGCGCGCACAGTACGAAAACACGTCCTAATATGCCGAACATTGCCGCTCGAATGCCGCGGCGCGCATATGTGTACGTACCATTCGTCAAACTGTTCGCCGAACTGTTCGTTAATCTGTTCGTCAGAATAAATTTTCAACATATGTGTACGCACCTTTAAACGAATAAAACGCTAACAGTTGATTTGATATCATCCCAAATTCATAACTTTCATTTATAATCCATATCAACCAATTATAATAAACCTTTCGCGGTTTAAATTTAAAGTTTCTATTTACCTTCTTGAAATATCTTGAGCTCTGGAGATATCAAAACTATTTTTGTCATTGCAAATTCGAAATAGAAAAAATCATATTATTTATTATGGGATTTCTCTCATTCCAATTACCTCTCTATTATGGATTTTTTGTGGAACCGAACCCCAGGGTGAGCATGGCTCTTATTTAGAAAATTCAATAATTAACTCAAGAATATTACTTTTTGTACTGTGGAACAACTTTGTATGGAAATCCAGCTTTCCCGCTCATTCCGAAGTGGTACTTTTTACTTTTCAATTCCGATTTTTCGGTCGTGGAAACCGGCTATAAAACGGAGAGAAACCGGATGTTTTTTATGTTATTCATGGGGTCCCTATATACTCTTTGGGGGGGGGGGGGGGGCATTATTGGTCATTTTTTGTTATCTCCTTTAATTTGATCAGAAAAAATTGCAAGGACACGCTCTAAAAAGTGTCATTTTTGGCGATAAATTGCTTCCACTTCATTTTTTTCCTTTCTCATTACGCACGCCTACATACTAAAGTGTGTGCCAAATTTCTAGGTTTAGCCATAGTGCAGCTGCGTTGATTATGAGTCAATCAGTCAGTATAACAACTGGCCTGTTATTTAGAACCTGGTTGCAAGGCTCCTAGTTGAAAGCTATTACAAAATAATCACCGCTACCTTTAGAGATCTAATAGATCTGTGACCAACCGGGTTATGTAACTTAAAATATTAAAAACAAATATCAACTCTGAGTTATTTTTTAACTTGATTCCACTAATTTTTAAAAAGTGCGTGAAATAATTATATTTATAAAGAAATATAATTACGGGAAATAATTTTAACGTAGTAGAGAATATATTATTTGATTACATATTAGATATAATTTACGGTATGATAAGTAGGTATTATGTTTTGTACAGGTATTATATAATTTTTTACTTGCCTGAAAAAAAAAAAAAAAATGGAAACCCAGAAGTGGAATCAAGACATCAAGTATGATTCAGGATCAGAACAATGTAGCATCTGCAAAATACGCGAACAATCCGTAATTAGTGAATATTCACTGTCAATCTGTGATTAGTGAATATTCAGTGTCGAGTCCAGTACCGGATAAAGCATACTGACGAATATTGCAAATGCCACAAATCCCATTATTTTTTGGGGTCCTAGCGAGCTTTGGATACTTTGAACTGGATATATTAGGTTTGAAAGCAAGGTACGGGAAAAAATAATGCATCTGAATAATTTCACAAGAGAGGACACCACAGTATAGCAAATGAAAATATGATTTTAAAAAAAAAAAAAAAAAAAAAAAAAAAATATTCCGAGAGGATTCCACGTGCGGAATAAGAAGACTTGTATCACCTGTGGCAATATACAGGTAAATTTCAAAACGTTTTCCAACTGGTTTTTATTATTTTTTATCGACATGAACAGTATGGCAAATGGAAATAATATGATATAAACAAAAAATATTCCGAGAGGATAAAAAAAAATATAGCACGTGTGGAATAAGAAGAACTTGTACCACTGATGGTAATATACAGGCAAATTTCAAAACGTTTTCCAACTGGTTTTTATTATTTTTTATCGACATGAACAATATAGCAAATGGAAATATGATTTAAAAAAAAAAAATATTCCGAGAGGATACCACGTGCGGAATAAGAAGAACTTGTACCACTGATGGCAATAAACAAGCAAATTTCAAAATGTTTCGCATCTGGTTTTTATTTTTTTTTATCGACATGAACAGTATGGCAAATGAAAATATGATTTTTTTAAAAAAATATTCCGAGAGGATACCACGTGCGGAATAAGAAGAACTTGTATCACTAATGGCAATATACAGTCAAACTTCAAAATATTTCGCATCTGTTTTTTATTCTTTTTTATTGACATGAACAGTATAGCAAATGGAAATATGATTTAAAAAAAAAAATATTCCGAGAGGATACCACGTGCGGAATAAGAAGAACTTGTATCACTCATGGCAATATACAGGCAAATTTCAAAATATTTCGCATCTGGTTTTTATTCTTTTTTATCGACATGAACAGTATAACAAATGGAAATATGATTTTTTTTAAAAAAATATTCCTTAAGGCGATTTGTGAATTTTCAGATTTCCTTCATTCGTATGATATTAGAACTCAATTATGACCCAACACACTGTAAATGAGCTCCACGTTATTTCTTTTGATAACCCTGAGCATTTTGCAGGTTTCTAAAAGAGCGGTCATTACACCGACTTGTGGAAAATTGTTCTGTTCCTAATAATCCCACCATAAGTGTCGGCTATCAGTACTGTAGTAAGTGTAGTACTGATTTATTTCAATGACCTATGTTTAGAATAGCAATCTGACAGCTGATTGAAACCCCCGAAATTTTATTGCTGAGAAGATTTTGTCGCAAAGTACTCAGATAATGTGAAATTTGAATCGGCATCCCTGAGATAGATAATTATTGCTCTTAATTGATTAAATACTAGGAATAAGGATTAATATTTCAATGTTTATTAGGAAATATTTCGGCATCCCTCGGATAGATAATTATTGTTCTTAATGGATTAAACAATAGGAATATGGATTACTATTTCAATGTTTATTAGGAAATATTTCGGCATCCCTCGGATAGATAATTATTGCTCTTAATTGATTAAATACTAGGAATATGGATTACTATTTCAATTTTTTATTAGAACATACTTTTCTTAATGTGCTTGTACCTGTATTAAGTTAAAATGTCCACCATCAGGACTGAGTGTTCCAAAAGGACCCAAATTTCAATTAGCATAATGTTCTTACAGTTTTTTTCGTTCAGCTTATAGTTATCGAGAACTTTTTCCTTTAAAAATTAAACGATAGTTTTTAGGATTTTGTCTCAAAAAGTTTAAGCACCTTTGCCATTGAATCGACATCAGCTTTTTTGGCTTAACGTCTCTTTAACATCTTTTGGTTACTCCGGACGGTGTTTTTGCCTCCCATTTGCTGGAAACTTACAAACGAGCTACGTAGAATGACCTCACCCAGTCAATGTACTATAATGCTGACTAAACACATTAGCTCAGCTTCTAGGGAACCTGAGTGTTTTTTTTTTTGCTTAATGTCTCCTTAACATTTACTGGCATTTCGTGACGGGTGGTTTACCCAATCGCTGGTTCGCTAGAAACTTACAAACCAGCTACCCACATCGATCTGACCCAGCCTGTGTTGGGCCGGAAAAAGCCAATATCATGAGGGCGCAAACCTACGTGATCAACCGCTTGGTTAAAACTCGCTTGATGTTGCATAACTTCAGTGATCCAACGGGAATTGGAGTATTCAACGTGCCATAGACGCTGGATAACCTGACTGATAAATGATTAGGAAGAATCGACGTTGTCTTTAAATGCTAAACTTATTATACATACAAACAGTCAAGTTCAATGTTCTCAAAGAAAGATATATACACCGTACACCCTTAGATAGATTGTCCTTCTAGCATACTACATTCCACTTATAACAGAAACAAGGTGAAGAAAGTTGAGGTAACTTATTATGTATTACTATTTACAGCTACCGTCACAGGGTCAATGTTCTTCAGGAGATATCCTGTTCAGAGTCTAATTAAGATATGTTGGCCTTACAGAGGTCAGCAATCAGTATTATGCATTATGCATATGCATATCGTAAATGGAGTAACTTCTTCTTTTGGTGTTAATTTCTGGAGCAGTTCAAGGGAACTGAAAGGTTCATAGGAAAAACTGAGACACAATAACAAACATTTTCAGAGAAGCAAAAGGAATGTTTAAACCTTTTATTATTTGATAGGGACTATGTTAGTTTTTCCCCTGTCCACACTAGAGTTTCGAATAGTGGGCGGTGTTGATTTTTACTTTTTGTACTGCAGAACACCTTTGTATCAAATTTTAACTATTAAACGTAAATAACATTTATCTGAGTGTGAACGGCGAAAAGTGTGAGCTCGTCATTGCGACTTTCATAGACTGAACACTTACCTACAGGGATGCTAGGAGTGGCCACATACTTGATATCGTTCTTGAAACGAAAAGCTCTCTTGAACACAGATATACAGTGTGTTCATAATGTCGGAGGCCACCCTTATAACTGTTTTACTATTCAACCTAGAAATTTGAAATTTTACATGCTAAATAGAGGTACACTAAATTTGGGAGGGCCTCCCCGGGGCGGGCCCAGGGGGGGCAACTTTAAAATCTTAAATGGAACGACCATTTTTTAGTTGCTACATTAAAAGACCTTTATTTTAGATGTATTTTTAGGAAAACAGACCAACTTTATCTCAAACCAAAACAAAATGGCGGCCAATTAAAATCAGCCATTGAACGAAGTTTGGGAACTCCTGATAACTCTGATAGGCATAGTATGTCCCTGATAACTAGTGGAATATGTTATGAGATTGTACATCTAAGTAGTAAAAGTAGTATTAGTAATTGTAAGATAGTAAGAGAAGATTAGGCTGTACTATTTAGTAGGTAGGTATCTAATCTACTACTGATCTAACTAATGTTAATCTTATCTACCTAAGTAATGATTTACTACTGAATGATTTACTACTGAATAAGTGATGATTTACTACTGACCTACCTTATTTTGATGTTCCGCATAGTATGCCTATCATAGTATCAACTTGGTTTAATGGCTAACCATTTTGTTTTGGTTTAAGATAAAGTAGGCCTGTTTTCGGCAAAATACTATAGCAACTAAAAATGGTCATTCCATTTAAGATTTTAAAGTTGACCCCCTCTGGGGCCGCCCCGGGGAGCCCAAAAAATTTTGAGTACCTCTCAAAATTCTTTTCCATTATTCTTTTCCAGGTTGAATAGTCAAAAAGTTATAAGAGTGGCCTCCAGCTTTATGAACTTCACAAATAAAAACATTCTTTCTTGGCCACGCTATATTTTCAGTTTGTAATAGTTTGTTTTCGATTATCTCAATATTTATTTTTAAAAAATGAAAAAAATATGCGGATATAGGATGTTGTAGATGTTGGATATAGGATGATATAGATCTAAACCAAATTAGCAAAGAAAAAAAATATTACTATTAAAACCCCCAGGGTCATGTAATAAACTTTAAGAATCAAGGTTCACAGTTAAAAATACAGTTGTTTCAAAAGAATTGAAGTTTCTTTATTCTTAATAAATTCTTAAAAATTGGTGGTGCCAAACGAATTTATCACGTGGAACACCATTTCCCATCAAATCACATTTATAAGTTCACTCGGGGACACCACATGTTATTTGCTTTCCGTATTGCACTCAACCTCGTGAGGACAATTGAGTAGTTATTGTTGATTCCAGCGAAAGGCAGTGGAGGCTGTAATTAGTTAACATAGTTATTTAAATATGATTCTTTATTAAAAATTGTGGGAGGAGGAGCAATGATGAGCCCTGGCAAATCAGCAATTCAATTGTCTGGACAATTTTGTCCAGACAATTAACGGTCTCCAGTTGGCGTGAGTACCTACCTTCGTGAGGAATGAACCAAAGTCCTATGCCAACATAACGTTAGCCAGTTCCGAATTGGATTATCAGAGAAGACTTGGAGTCAGGAAGATGTCACCATTACATAATGTTTGACTTGGAACCAAGAAAAACATTAAACAAAAAGACTGGAAAAAATCAAGAGGAAATGGAAGGAAAAAACACTGAACCCTGCTAGTTTCGTGGATAGTACACAGGGAAATATATTGGAGAGGAATCTGGAAGAAACTGATGTAAAAGCTGTTATAATGGAATGTAATAAGTTCATGAAGAAAATAATGAAAAACCATAGACCTCATGTATTCTGGTGGAACAACGAGATTATTGAAGAAAGAAAGAAAGAAAGAACACTATTAAAGCAAGGAGAATCTACACAAAAAAAACACAGTAAGTGAAAGAAGTATTGAAATACAGAGGGAAACTTTTTCACCACTGTCCGAAGGGAGATAGAATACTAAAACTGATAAGAATGATAAGGTTTACCTGGAAAAAGATTCAAATTCAAAATATTTTATTTGTGACATAGAACGTAAACAAAAAGCCCCGAAAGAGAACTGATGACACCAAGAGTAAACTTGCCACCTACAAAAATAAAAAGCTAGAATTATATGTAATTTGTGATGAAAAAGTTTGAAAAAAAAACGAACTTTACCTCTAGAGGTGTGGAACAAAGTTTTTACTTGTGTTTCCTGAAGAATGGAAAATTTCCAATTCTAATAAAGAAGCTGAAAAACGACCCATCAGCATACAGACCAATTTGTTTGATAAACAATTTTGCAAATTACTAGGATCTCTTCTAACTAACAGAATAGGAAAGTACTTAGAAGATAATAAGTACTTAGAAGAAAAACCTTCTTTCGCCACAACAGTTTGGTTTTCGAAAAGGTCGCACAACAAGCCAAGCGATAGACCTATTGAAAAACATTACTAAAAAAGAAATGGAAAAAGCAACCAAAAACAGGGGATTGTGTCTTTTTACTTTGTCTTAGCGTCTCTTTAACATCTATTGGTCATTCAAGATGGGGGTTTTACCCTCTATTCGCTGGAAACTTGCACACCAGCTACCCACATTGACCACACCCAGCCTGGTTTGGGCCGGAAAAAAGAGCCAACGATACGTGGTGTTCCAAATAGGTCACCCATTCAAGTACTGACCACGCCCGACGTTGCTTAACTTCAGTGATCTGACGGGAACTGGTGTACTCAACGTGGTATGATCGTTGGCTGGGGATTGTGTCTCTTCGTGGCATTGGATGTACGGAATGCTTTTAACTCTATAGAGAAATATAATCAACAGCTCAGGCCCAAAGAAATGCCAGAATACATCGTAAGAATGATGCAGGATATTATTAGCGGAAGGAAAGTATTGGTTGTGAAGGATGCTGACGATTTCCTGATGACAGCAGGCGTTCCGCAAGTATGAAATATTGGAACGCTTGCTGCGTTGGAATGTCTTTTACGATGGAGTCTTGAGACTACGGAAAAGTATCAATGATCGTTTTAGCAGATGACCTTGCCCTTGCAAAAAAAGAGAAAGAACTCGAAGAAAAGGGTAACAGCAGTCCCGATAAAACCCAAAGATGGATGGAAAATGCGGGTTTAAGTTTGGCTCCCGAGAAAACCGAAAGCTTACCATGCGAATACGAGCTTCCAGCAGTATATTATAAAATATAATGCTGGAAGCTGGTCAGAGGCTTTAAACTATAAAAACAACAAAAATCTGCTGATCAAAACTCAAAGGAAAATGATACTGAGAGCAGCTATGGCGTACCGAGCAGCGCCGATATTAATCCTGATAATGGGAACAGCTTGTTCTCGGGAAATTATACCCGAAGAAAAAATAAAAGGCGAACAAGGAGAAGATATTTAGATATTAACTGCAGAGATCTCAAGAGTTGGCAGGAACGCTGGAATTCTGATTAAACAGGAAGCTGGTACTTCTCACTGATTGCAGAATTAAAACCTTGGTACGAGAGAAAACAAGGAGGCGTCACGTGTTTTCTGACGCAGGGTACCCACGGGACATGGATGCTCCAGATCATACCTTTCTCGCTTCAAAAGAGCTTTAAGCCCCAAATGCATCTTTTGCACGGGAGAAGAGGACACTGCGGAGCATACTATCTTCCATTGTAGCAGATGGGATCAAGAAAGACACACTATAAATGATATACTCCAAGAGAATATGACAAGGCCAGGAAGCAGTACAGAGGGCTTATCCAGTGACGGCCGACCGTATCCATGTATAAAGGATCTATGAAGATTCCTCCTCCGATCTGCCCCATACAGTTTCTCCCATGCTGTTTTGTAACCCTAATATTTATTTCCTCTTCCTTAGAACAAATCAGATATCCCCAAATGTACTAAATTTATACTTGAGACCCCAAGCAGACCAAGGTTTCCCTTAAACTGGTACAACATACATTCTACATAATCAAAGTTTAGGCCTCTCAATTTTGTCGGGAACATTGCACTTTTAGAGATGAATGCAAACTTGTTCTTGGCATCTGGTCCGTCTCTGATAGCTAAATATTTTTTTTATTAAATTGGTTGTATTTAACTCTGATAGCTAAATATTTTTTTTATTAAATTGGTTGTATTTAACTGATATTATGTATCTTGTTTTTTGTGTTTCACAATTGTTCTCATCTTAGTAACTCATCAAACTGCACACGGGACATGATTTCGTTCCCTATGCCCTCAGATCATATAGGTGAATGTCTAGGTATATCCCACAAAAAAACATAAATGTGAAAAATAAGGTTCCAATCCAAAAATGTCGACCCATTAAAATAAAGTCCTTTTACTATTGACGGGTGAGTGAGTAGTAAAATTATAGCTTTTTGCAGGGGATACAGGTATCCAGTTGAGTGGGGGGCGGGAGGAGATCGAGGCTCCAAATTAAATCGTATGTAATATGTATTAACGATACAATAAAGTTGAATTATTATTATAATCGTCATGGATGTCAGTAGTATTCTGAGTATTCAGAAACACCAAGTTTGAGTAAAGTATTTTGACGTACGTCTGAAGAAATTGAACCCCTGTATCCGCATACTGCCCTCCCTCTGTATCCACTTCTGATTTTTTGTAGCCAGTGGCGGATTTACCGTACAAGCAACATAGGCCAATGCTTAGCTTTCAAATATACGCGCGTGAGCATCTTGATGTTGCGCCTTCATGTGCAGTAATTGAAGTGTGAGTTTTTGACGGATACCTTATACTGTAATAATTTTTCAATTAAAATAAATGAGATTGAGATGTTTTTTCGTTAATGTTTGTATTTTTCTTGTCTCAAAATTGTCGACAAAATTACTGAGCACTAACGAATGAAATTATCAAAATCGCATTTCCTGTCAAAATATTAGGAGCGGGAAGTTTTAAATTGCCAAGGGGTGGCGAAAGTTTAAATCCGCCACTGTTTTTACCCCTGTATCTTTTCAACAAAAAAATAATTTCCAATTTTGAAAATTATTTTTATCTTTTAAGTGGGTTTTTGTAGAAACCTAAAATTTTGATATATTATGGCTTGTGTTTAAGGGCTTTAGGATTTAGAAATTTTTAGGTGCCCTGCCCCCCCCCGGGGTGGCAGGGCACCAAAACACTATTTTTATATCCTATACATGTATACCAAATTGTGGCTTGTATCGCGTAACAAACAAACATAGATACATATATATACACATACCAGTGCATTTCGAGATGTATGCCGGGGTCAAAAGAAGAGTTCACTAACGTTCACAATAATGCTTGCATCTGCAAATCCAGAGCCAGTTTTACTCAAAATGTGCCCTTATGCCCTCAAACATATTTTGATTACTTTCATTTTTCCCTAGTAGGTACGGGTACTGACATAGTCAGCAATAGTCGAAGAACAACCAAAATATTTTGAAAATGAATTTAAGAACTTCCAAGAGACGAATGATTGCAAAAAATTTTATCCGCTGAATTTGTTTTAACTCTTCATAAATCCCGAGACCTGAGAATATTAAATGATGTCTTTTTGATAATAAGGGGTTTGAGGTTATCGTCACTAAATGGTCGCTAGGATTCGAAGAAAGGGAGAAATCGTATAAAAATATAATGCGTCCTTTTATAAGTTACACCTCGCCTAAATTTGGTGTCCTGGTATACCGCCCCTAAAACCAGTCCTGTGTAAATCAGCAGAGATTCTTCATCACTAGATGAAGAATTTGTTGTTGGAAATGACAGCTACAAGAATCATTCTACTAGTTTTCATTCCAGCTTCCAAGAAAATTATTTTCTGAAGACGATTGCAAAATGTGTAAATATTTTTTATTAATATATTTCAAACTAGACGTCAGTCTGATCCTATTAATATAAACACGAGGGAAATTCTTCATAGGTTCATTAGAGAAAAATGCATCAGTCATGCATTTTTCAAGAAAACAAACATGCATGATGAAATATTCTTTTCCAACATGTCTGCCCCCCGAAGGGCCCAATATGGTGTTTTTTAAAATGATTTTGGTTTATTATTTTCAATAATGAACCTTTGGGATTGTCACGAGAAAAAAATATCCCCCCTCAAATTTTGATATTATATGTTTTCAAAGTATACGTAGAATCCAAAAATCGAATAAAAAAATCCGTTTGTCCGCCGTGCCGTGATGGGCATTTTTGCTTTTAGCGTTGACCGATTTGGATGAAATTGGTATATAGGTCCCATCTGGGCTCTAATTGTGCCCCGAAACTTTTGGGTGCAGTCGAATACACCCTTGGCGATTTTTGCAGCTTTTGAGCGATTTTCACTAATCCTCTCTAAAAAGAAAATGGTAAGAGCTAGAGACTTGATATTTGGTATGTATATCATATTTGGGTTCTCAGTAAGGTTCGAACAATTTGGGTGCAATCAAAAACCGCTTTTTAGCGGTTATCATAAAAAGAGAATGATAAGATCCAGAGGCTACAAAAAAAAAAAAAAAAAAAAAAAAAAAAAAAAAAAGAGAATGGTAAGAGCAATATTTCTCAGGGACATCTAACCATGATTTACTAAAAGTTAAGTATTTCGGGGGAGGACCTTTAACCATTTACCTGTGTGCACCTTTAAGATCCCTCGGAAGCAGAATATTGTATGCCTCACTTCCCGAAAATGTTGGCGATATCTCTGAGAATATAAGCCCCTCAGTGAAAGTTTACAATGGGACCAACATGACATGCACCGTAAACTAAGTTACATGTAAAGTAGAGCTAACTAGTTTGATCCACTACTGAGAACATCAGCACTCTCGATATAACTACCTCCGAGGATGTACTCAGGAGGGTATATACAACTAGTCAGCTGATGTAATTAACATGCTTATAATATTTATACTATTTTACCTGTCTTATTAATAAACAACATAAATATGTTATAAAAGAAGCACCCTATTTTTACAACTAAGTTGATAAGGTATATTAGTCTTCAGGAGACTGAGGACAACAGCCATGCGCGGATATAGCTCTCTTGTTTTGGGGGGGGGGGGGCACAANCCTACTAGAAGATTTGGAGGGGGGGAGGGAGAGGGACTCGTAACATAGAGCCCGGGGGTTCGAGTCATGGGCAGCAATCGAGGTATACGATACCTAATTTGTTGAAAGCTGTAGAGATTACCACAAATACATTTCATAAGGGTGATGAGCGATTTTAATTTTATAAGCGTAATGACGAAAAAAAGTGCCATGACGGATGACAGAATTTTTGACGATTTTTATTTACGTATTTCTATTTAGTCTCAGGATTGGAAATTATTTAGGGACCCGTGCCCCCCCCCCTCTCAATGGGATAAAAGACACAGCGGATCACCATTCATTTGATTTTTTTTTAAAAAAATTACGTGATTAGGTATACTGAAATTTGAGAAACACCGCCCTCTTAAAAAAACCTGTGGGGGGGGCGCACGTGCCCCCCGGGCCTTCCCCTATATCCGCATAATATGTTTGTATTTCATTTTTTTTTTGTAATTGTCATGGTTCTGAGGGCCCATGCCAATTAAAAAATTTAGCAGTAAACTGCATCTTATCTAGAGTTACTGTCTCATACATCTGGCTACCATCATGCCAATTTGAATTAATTAATTCTGTTTTTGTCAAAGCTGGTGGTAGTGGTCAGCTATAATGCTGGATTTGTGTGAGAAATTTATTGTGGCACCCTTATAGGCATCACACTCCACATTCATTTTTAATTTAATTGCGATACTATGTAAAGTAAAACCATTAAAGGACAGATAGAATAATGTCTTCACTTGACCACAAAAATGATAAAGATGTTAACCCTAGTATTGCCAAGCTCTATTCAATTAGGTGCATTGCCAAGGGGGGGGGGGTACAAAGTACCAGCAAACAAAATAAAGGATAAAATGATTTTTTTAAATTACAATAAGTCGCTATTACTTTATTATAAACTAAAAACTAAATCAATATAAACTAAATCAATTATTATCTTACGTAAAAATAAAATTAAATCCCAGGAATAAAATAATGTAAATGAAAATAAGAAAAAAAAATCGCTAGACCCTAGGAAATCTATTCTGAACCAGAACTTTGTCCTTCCCGACATCCCAAACAGACAAATGACTTTTGACAGTGTTTACACACACTTATTTCTTACATGTTCAAAATAATTATTCATAGATAATTAAACATTTTAGACACTTAGATAATTTATGGTAGCTTTAGACAATCAATGTATTGGTTACATGCATTGCCAAGGGGGGGGGGGGTATAAAGTAGCCGCGCCCAAAGTTTGGCTTCAATATCATCCCTTAGAAGGCTTAGAGCATACATATTTTTATATACTATGATGGAAAATATTGTTTGTGACAATTATTTATTAAAGGTCTCATTAAAATAAGTATCATAAATTGATTACTATAAGCTTTTTGCTAAAACGCGTTAAAAGGGGCACATTAGTTTTGTACTTTTCTTGACGATGAAATTACGGGATCTGATGATACGATTACACGATCCGATGATGCCATTACACGATGCGTGTAATCGTGTAAAACTAAATTTCACTAAACATTTTTACTCTTTATCGAATGAAACTTTAATAATATTAACGGAAAAGTAGAAGGTTGGAAAGAAAGAATTAAGAAGAATTTCAGTCAAATTCATATTTACGATTAATAATAGATTTTAAAATGTCTCAGTTGATTGAGGAGGTGGATTTGTAACCAGGGGGTGTTTGTTCGGATCTAACTCCATCCCCGCCTCTTCAAAATACTGGTAACAATAAATCTTAATTAAGGATGCAGTGATAATTGCAGTCTCAATAGAGACTTTTAACCAGTTTCATAATAATAAATAAATTTTTACAACAAGAAAAGCGAACACAAATTTTTAAATTGTTTTACTAATTTTATACCTACATTCAAATACCCAATTTAATTGAACGACAACAATTTGCTTTATTATTCTCATCTGTAGGTATTTATTCATTATTTTGTTTGAAATGTGGACGATTTTTTTTTTTTAATTTGGCTTAACGTCTCTTTAGCATCTATTGGTCATTCAAGACGGGGTTTTTACTCGCCATTCGCTGAAAACTTGCAAAACAGCTACCCACATTGACCTCACTCAGCCTGGGTTGTGCCGGAAAAATGAGCCAACGATACGTGGTGTTCCCAAGCGGTCACCAATCCAAGTACTGACCATGTCCGACGTTGCTTAACTTCAGTGATCTGACGGAAACTGGTGTATTCAACGTGGTATGATCGTTGGCTCAAGTGGACGAATTAAATTATAATAAAGAGTAATAAAAAAAATATATTAATAAGTAGAGCTAACTAGTTTCAGAAATCTAGTGTTGAGGATGTTCCCAGGAGAGGATGTCACTAGTTTCATCTTTTCCTGAGGAGAGTTCAAGATGTTCGCAGGAGAGGATGACTATTAGCCAGTTCTAATTAACATCCTTATAATTTTATAGTCAAGTGAGTTATAGTATTTTATGTGCTTTTTTAATTAATGGTAATTTTGGAGACATCAGCAGAACAGGTGAACCGGAATGCAAAAAATAATTAATGATTTACTATTGTCATTAAAGAGTAAAATGAATAAATCAACTTAGACAAATCAGAACAATAAGTATACATTTTTTATGAAATTTTCCATATGAAATCAGTTGTATATCTGAACACATGTGAGATATATAGCAATTGAGCAATAAAAGAAAAACAGGAAATATATGTTAACCACGTGGCTACCAACCAACCAGCCTTACAGCTTCTATAATGAAAAATCAAAATATTTACGTTTACAATTCACAACCCTTATATTAGTGATTAATAATTGCGTGCTGAGCAATGTAGAATTACGCATAATTATTTATTACATTAATTAAATTCATATTAAAAATTTCATTTCGATTTACAGAAGTAACAAATTCTGTGATCATTGTTAAAGTTTAATTATTTTATTTATTTAATAAATTATTTGTTACCTATATTCTAATTTAGTCCACAATAAATTATTTTTCACTTATAATAAATATTTAAAATTTTATTTAATTTTATTAAATATTAAAATGAAATTATTATATTTTGTGTGGATTTTAATTAATTATTCATGTTTTGTTTTGTGTGATGTTAATAATAATATAAGCAATAATAATGTCGTTTGGTTTGGTTCTATCTTTACATCTGTAATGAATAAATTTTCTATTAATTCAAAAATAATTAATAATTCAAAATGTATGATTGATAGTGAAATATTTCAAAATCATTTTCAAAATGGAACTTTTTGGGCTGTTCAAAGTAAGTAACGTTTTTTATACAAAGTCCTATAGAACTATATTTTCCTTATCCTATAAAAATTAATTTATTGTCAGGGTGCTGATTTTTTCAATATTTACGTTTTCAATACCAAAACACGTTTTGTTCTATTTGTCGGCGTCTGTCTATTTGACGGTATGTGAACAAGACACCTCGAGAACGTGGTAAGTGATAGGAAAGTGGTATGTATGTCATATTTATGCCAAGAATAACACACTAAAATTGGTTGAAATCAAATTTACCATTGTCGGATTTTGAGGCTTTTTATCGGTTGCCATGAATCCTAACTAAGCAGAATATTTGACTTTAACAAATATTGCTTGAAAAGAGAACGGTAGATGCTAGAGAATTTGGTATGTACCTTTGTCAATTATATGCTCTAAAAACATGACTAATCCTATTGTTCTGGAGTTCACAAACAGACGCACACACACAAACTGATGGCAGAAAACGTTTTGAGGACCCCAAAGCCCAACCTCAAATTTCAACAATTTTTTTTAGTTATTTTCGAATAAAACTTTAAAAAGCGATTTGGCATTCAGCCCATTACAATACTTTCTTCTTCTTTTTAAAAATAATAAAAAAAAATATTATTTGTTTTAACTTCCCCATGTTATCACTAAGCAAAGTGAAGATATAGTATTTTCTTTACCTCATTATGGATATACTTGACATAGTATCCCAATTTAACAATATTAAATTATAAGTTTTTGCTTGCGTTCCCTAATTACGAATCCCCTAGG
This sequence comes from Pachypsylla venusta, assembly GCA_012654025.1. Classification (NCBI taxonomy): domain Eukaryota; kingdom Metazoa; phylum Arthropoda; class Insecta; order Hemiptera; family Aphalaridae; genus Pachypsylla; species Pachypsylla venusta. The sequence continues at coordinate 8,895,729 of CM022879.1, read as the reverse complement.
CTATGATCTATCTAAATAATATGCATTACATTACCGCGCGGTACTTTGCGGTCATATGAACATAGCCTTACTCTTACCAACTGATCTATTGGGTTTTTTTTTTATATAGATAAGGAGGTTGTGTGATTTTCACACCAGAATCAATAAGGGTCGGCTAGAAATAATTACTCCGGAAAATCGGAAGATAGATAAGGAATTGTTATAGGTATCTAACAAAACGTTGGGAAGTAATAAAATTCTTATTGTCACCTATGCTATTTTTATGGGCATTTGAAAAGTTTTTCGGAAAAATGATATTGTCCATGTTGGAGAGATTATTTTTTGAATCACAATATTGTTCCTACTAATAGGTAGTTAGTAGGTATATTATTCAATTAGAAAAAAAAAAAGAAAAAAAAAAATACATAACTTTAAAGGGCTATTTCTCAGAATAGTATTTTTATAAGAATACTTCTCCATTTTACCTGAAGATACCGATACCACTCGTTTTAAGTTCAAGAAATAGGTAATACAGAGAAAAAAGCATGTGCTATACTAAAAAATGGGGACCAGACAGATACTATTAATTTTTTTCTGAGCAACTAACCTAACTTAAAATATGATTAATTGAAAGTAGAAGGTTAATTTTCACGATTAAATGGTGGGAAATACGAGAAAACTCACTTTTAAATGTTTAATTCACAATTTTATTGCTTGAAAATCGACGAAACTTTGGAGAAA
>CM022879.1:8867530-8894389 GCA_012654025.1 Pachypsylla venusta | reverse complement strand
GGTGACAGAGTATGTCCTTACTTCACACTCCTTATTGTTAAGTCCATTATTGTTCTGGCCTGGTTTATATCACAATGACCACACGTTCTGTCTGGCCATCATCCCGCCGTAGGTGACAGAGTATGTCCTTACTTCACACTCCTTATTGTTAAGTCCATTATTGTTCTGGCGTTTATATCACAATGACCAAACGTTCTGTCTGGCCATCATCCCGCTGTAGATGACAGAGTATGTCCTTACCTCACACTCCTTAATGTTAGTCCATTATTGTTCTGGCCTGGTTTCTATCACAATGGCCACACGTTCTGTCTGGTTCGATACATCCTCTTTAAATTCCAAGAACATTGTTTTTTTCCTTCTCTCTACTTACAAGTTGGTATAAACCAGTGTGAAATAGCAATAAAGAATAATTATTTATATTAATCACTAATTAGATAGAAATAAATAAACAATGCTATACAGATAGGTTTTTTTCTAATGATGTGAATTCTGTGTAAGTGAATACACTCCTGGTAACACGTTAACTGCTGCAACTGAATCCTTATTATTATTATTATTATATAATTCTTTATTGAATGAACTTTTATCTCAGAAATGGTGAAAGTAATAGAAAATAAGAAGGAGATAGTTTTAAAAGGAGGTAAATAATATATATATATATATATATATAAATATAAAAAAGAATTTATTTGTGTTAAAGCTAATGCTTTGTCACAATGCACTTCCCCATGTTATTACTAAATTTTTGCTTCGCTTGGATTCCAAAAAGTTCAATAAATACGGAAGAAAAAGGTTTTTTTCAAAATAATAGTAAAATTAAAGTGAATTAATTAATCTCCCACCCCTAAAACGTTTAAAAAAAACTTTTTAAATTATATTAAACCACATTTTAAGTTTGTAACTTGCTCCAAAAAAAATTAACAGTATCTGTCTGGTACCAAAGGTTGTATCTTTAGACTACAACATTTTTAATATTCTGACCTTGGAAAATCATTTAGATTTTTTTTCATTTACAAGTCCCTGTCTGAGTCTCTCGTGAGATATGGTTTAACTTGTTATGGATTCAATGCCAAAAAAGTATCAAACCTAATATAAAAATATTTATTTTTATTTTTTAAATAAATTAAAACAAAACACAAAACCAGGAACACAATTTATCTATATCTATCTATAACCGGTGCATCAAGATGATCAGGTGAATACCTGATTACTAACGTGAATATGAATACGTTAGTGTTGTAGTCATTTATAGAAAACAATATCTTAATTGTAAACGTTAGTGAACTCGACTTTTGACCCCGGTATACATTCCGAAATGCACTTTTATATGTGTATGTATGTTTGTTTGTTACGTGATACAAGCCACAATTTTCATCCGATTTTGACGAAAATTTGGTATACATGTTTACGACATGAAGGAAATTTGCACAATATTGGGCCCCCGGGGGGCCCAGGGGGCCCAATATTGTGTTTTTTGAAAATGAATTTTATCTTTTTTTGCGGTTTGTTGTAGAAACTTATAATTGTGATCTGTTATGGCTGTTGTTAAGGGCTTTTCGATTTTGAAAAATTTCGGGGTTCAATATTTTGTTTTTTGGAAATTATTAAAATTTGATTAAGATATTTTTTTCTATAAATGACTACAACATTAACGTGCTGATCATCTTTCTCCACTAGTAAAAAAATCAATATTGGTCTACCTGGGGCCCCCTGGAGCCAGGGCCCCAAAAACTATACAGAAAATTAGGAGATTCTTAACTTATGCGCTTCTAACTAGCTGTCTGCCCATGTGCCTATGTCAGAATTACCCTGTTAAATACTCAAATCTTTACACGAGCTATTTTTCAGCCTTTCACGACGCAAAAAGTCAAAGATTATTTATAAGCAATTGAGCATCTGTTCAGATATTTATGGACCCATTCGGGGATGAAGTTATTTGAGCATTGGGAAAATGATCTCTCTTTCTCTATTGTGAGAGAAGACAGGCAAAAAAATGAGTTTTTTTTTAGAAATAAACACGATTTTTCTGCATCACCACTTCTCATAGATTTTTTTTAAAATATCACCATCTTCTATTTGGAGTATGAAATTAATCAATCTATAGTGCCATTATTGGTTTTGTTTGTAACCAGATTTATGAGACTATTAGCTTTAAGGAAGTAGTTTGTTGCTAATGCTTAATTGTCATCATACATAATCTCGGAGGCTAATATTGATTGGCATAGGACTGCAGAATCATGATGTCAATTACTGCATTATAATTAAGTCATTATCATAATGTTGTTGTAGCAGTGCTCCATCTTTCCACGCCTAGATTCAGATTTGAAACCTATAGATCCAGAACTGGTATAGAAATTGGTTGATATGGGGTTACCGAAAATGTGCCCGATGGCCCTTGACTGGAACTGCGATGCTAACAAAATAATTTTGCAGAGTTGCATTCTCACCATCAACTCATGTGAACTCGGTCTGTGAAAAATTCACCTTAAGTAAGATAACAAAATCTCAAGCATGACTATTTCCACTAATAAGTTAGTAAAGCATAATTGGATTGGAGAAATATACGCCTTTGGTATAAAAATGAACACAAAAAATTTCCTGTACAGAAAGTGGGGTGACCAGAAATTTTTGGGGCCAAAGCGGGTCGCGGTATTTTTTTTTGGGGGGGGGGATACATGGATTTTCTTTGGGAAGGGTGGTGCGGAGGGAAAATTTATATGCGGGCCTTTATTTTTTATTAGTGTTAAAAATTAGTGGAAAAGGACAAATTAATTTCCTTCAGCATGACGGGGCTCTTCTTCAAATATATATGAAATTCTAAACAACCTTTGCTGATGTTTAACTTGACGATGAGGATAGCTTCCAACACTAAATAAAGTAGGTACACTAACCTACCTAATATTCAACATTACAACCATATGTGGTTGAGGGGTAGCGCTTCTAACTTTCAACCTAGGTAGCCGGTTTGATTTCCGTCCGGATCTGATTTTTCTTAAACGGAAGTATTTATTTTTAAAAAGTTAGTTTTAACAGAAAGCGGGAAATATTCATTGCTTTGGTCAAAAGCGGGACATTTTAGCGTACCCAAGCAATTGCTGGGGACAGCGGGACCAGGGTCTCCAAAGCGGGACTGTCCTGCCGAAAGCGGGACGTATGGTCACCCTATGCATAAGCATATCTTGACTCACAATAACAGAACAGTGATCTTTTTCCCCAATATTTGAAGCTCTTTATTTCCGTATAACTGCATGTCCATACATACAACATTTTCGTTTTATATTAAGCTAAAAAATCATACTTTTACATCGATTTAGAAACAGCCTGTACTTTGAAAAATAGTAATTTATATATATTTTTTTTTAATTAGACCTAATAACTCTCTTTACCTTGAAGTATCAAAAAAATAATTTATTTTAATAGGTAGTATTTTAATACTCTGAAGACGTTAAGTCCGGTTTACAATAGGATTTTATTTATTAAACCCCACAAATGAGATTTTATTTATTAAATCCCACAAATGAGATTTTATTTATTAAATCCCATAAAAAACATAAATGTGAAAAATAAGGCCAAGTCCCTATCCAGAAAATGTCTGCCCATTAAAGTTGGGAGATCCAAATAAAATATGGCGAAGCCATCTTACAATCAGAAACGGTTTTGAATTCAATGTGTTAATTCTGAATCTCGCTCGTTGCACGACTGCTACCGTCATTTTCGTAATTGAACTTCAACGTTTAAACCTCGCTAAGATTTTCGTGAATTCAACTTGGCAATTTTTTGGAGAAGTAACATGTAGGAAAAAAAATTAGCCAAAATGAAATCATGAAAAAATCTCAGCGAGGTTTTCTAAATAAATTCTTATAGTTTTTTTCTCCACAAATTTATTTGGATGTAAATTACTAACCTGGTGCAAAATTTCAGCGCTCTAGATATACGGGAACTGCCTAAAACTTTTGATGATGTGTAAATCAGTCAGTCAGTGAGTATCCAAAAGTGTAAACTTTGAAATTACATATCTCCTGCCCGGATTAATATTAACTTTTGAATTTCATCCCGTAGTTTTGTACTATATACTACAGCATGTATGTTCAATGACCTATCCCTCGTAGAAGTCGTAGAACCGGATATCTAACGGTGTGAACAATGCGGTGAATTGCTTCGTGTAGAGCTTAACGTCTCTTTAACATCTATTGGTCATTCATCTATTGGTCAGACACGGGGGTTTTAACCTCCATTCGCTGGAAACTTGCAAACCAGCTACCCACATTGACCTCACCCAGCCTGGGTTGGGCCGGAAAAATAGCCAGCATCACAAATCACAAAGGTGCGAACCCAGGTAGACACCCACATAAACAACCTCGCTGGACGTTGCTTAACTTCAGTGATTTAACGGGAACTGGTGTATTCAACGTGCCATAGACGCTTTTGTTAATTTCACAATAAAAAAAAACACTTGCACGCAAAAATTGTCACTTCCTTGGTTCCAACCTGAATTTCTTCATATCCAAGACACATATCCAAATGTTGTCTTAATTTATTTTTCGTTGACAACTATTTTAGGGAATTCAATATTTCAGGAATGTGCCGTAAATATAAAAGCACGTCAATTGACCTTCACATTTAAATTTTAGGAACTATAGATTGCGCAGAATTAATGGACTTGGGTGACAAGCCGTTCCTATGGTACGTTGAATACACCAGTTCCCGTTAGATCACTGAAGTTAAGCAACTTCCAGTGAGGTTGTACCACGTACGTGTACACGTGGGTTCACGCCCTCGTGATGCAGGCTATTTTTCCGGCCCAACCCCGTCTTGAATGACCAATAGATGTTAAAGAGACGTTAAGCCAAATTAAAAGAAAAAAAAAAAAAAAAAAAAAAAAATGCGCCCCATTTTCTTAAAATGAAAGCCCCCCACGCCCCCTACCCTTTACGTTATAAATTATGAATTGGGTATGCGTGTTGCTGAATGTTTTCTCATTCAAAACGCTAATGTGTTGCTGAATGCCATCTCATTCAAAACGCTATTGTGTTACTGAATGCTATCTTTTTCAAAACGCTAATGTGTTGCTGAATGCTATTTCATTCAAATTTTCTAAACATCATGTTCAATAAAATTACCTTTGTAAAAAAATTGTGTACATATATTTAGACACGGCAAATAAATCCATTAATAAATAATAAGCCTTTATTTGATTTTAAATAATTACAAATACTAATCTAGTAACAAATACAAAACAATTTAAGTGTCTTATATCCTATTATTCCAATTGTTCATAAGTTTTTATGTACAATTAATAAAAAAAAAAATCAGCGTATCGCTGAGGCGTTTCCATTATTAATTTTAAAAAACACATTTTGTTTCCAGTGGATGATTCATCTGTGAAAAATCTGGTGGGCCTCTTTGAGGGCAATATATATCATCCAGGAGCCCCAAGTCAATGCATTCATTCAAGGAATTCTGAACATAACATCTCCGGAAGATATTGTTTGGTTCAAGGAGAGATATCACCACAATACAAAACAGACCCAGATTTTTATACGGGACGATTTGAGGAAGATTTTCCTCCGTACAATCAACTTAAAAGTTACTGGGAAGGGTTAAGGGTAAGTAAAAACAGAAAGATTTTTGGTTTATTATTTTCAAGAATGAACCTTTGGAATCGATCACTAGTGAGGGGGAGTATGGATTCGTAAAATACTCAAATCTTTTCATGGGTTATTTTTGATCCTATGACGACAAAATATGTTGAAAATTATTTATAACCCTTTCAGCACCGCACCTATTTTTTAATTTTTAATAGTGAAACTAGCTTTTATATTTATTTCTGAGGGTTTGCCCAGCATCAGTGTGTTCTCAAAATACGAGTACCTTACCAACAATTTTTTTTTGAAAATTCAGCCGTCACAATCGTGTCATTTGGTCTCCAAGACCAATGGAGATGCGAGTAATGTGTTCATCTGTTCATATTGAGGAATCCTATTTCTTTTTCTAAGTCTACAGACTTATGCAATGAGAGATTTGAAATTTAGCTTTGTTTTCGTCAAAGGATTTATCTCGTTCATGATTCAGGACGCGACACGCGTCGGGAAGCATGTTACGAGATGATTTTATTTTTTAAATTAATGCAAACTGTAGACTTCATATTTTAAAATTCTGCAAGGATTTTCCATTTTTACAAAACTTAACTTTCAAAACTTGTTTTGGGGGGATTTACAGCAGCCGCAAATACAGGTCTTCTGTTGAGGTAAAGGACCGGAGATCAACCCTTAAAACACTATCGGTGCCGACAAAATGAATGATTAATGAAAGAAAATATGTATTTAACGATTACGGCAGGGCCATTTTCATAAATGGGCAAACTAATTCTCGGGGGCGGAAGTTTTCCGCATTAAGTTTGCAATATTTTAAAATGATCATGTTATATGTTCGGGGTATATAGTTTTTTATCGCTTCGACCTTTTTGAACTTCAAACTCTATTAATGTATTTTTACGACTAATCGACATTGATCAGTAAAAAGAATCCAATACATTTTTTTTCAAGTCGCCGCCCTTTGAAAAACTATTCTGAAAACTTAGGCGGTTTTTTTTTTGCACAGAGCGCTTGTCAGATCTAAAATGACCCTGGATTACGATAAATGACGGGTAAATTAATGAAGTCAACTGAATTATCATTTTCTATCACAGATTAAGGAATGATTTTTTGTTCGTTCTTCGAATTATAGGACGAATTATGGGGCGATTGTCCCTTGCCCTACCATCCCATATATCTACTACTAATTTGCAGATGCAAATAAATACTTTTACATACTGTGTGAATATACTTCTAATTGAAAAACTCTGCCAATGTGACACCTGGGTTTATTATTTTTCTGGCAAAAAATAATAATTTTTTTGGTGTGTACTCCCCAAAAAATTTGAGGGGGTTATCGTGATAATTCCATCACGACAATCTGGGGCGTAATTAGACCCTAAATTTGACATGCCTACCAAATTTGATGTCTCTGGCTCTTACCATTCTCTTTTTAGACAGGATTAATGAAAACCGCTTTTTTTTTGATTTTTGGATTCTACGTTCCTTGAAACTTATAATATCAAATTTTGAGGGGGGGTAATTTTTCCGTGACGATTCCAATGGTTCATTATTGAAAATAATAAACCAAAAATCAAGAGACTGACCAGTGATCACAACTTGCGTAGAATTGTTGTTATTAGCGTTTTTGACGATACTCATGCTGTTTTCAGACTAAGGGAAAATGCAGCTTCAAAGGAATCATACCAACATGATTGAAAAGTTGGCAGATTTTAAACTGCATGCCCGAAATTCAGGAAAGATTTCTCCATTATTCAAACGAACCTGAACCAGCGTCTATGGCACGTTGAATACACCAGTTCCCGTTAGATCACTGAAGTTAAGCAACGTCCAGTGAGGTTGTACCACGTGGGTGTCCGCTTGGGTTCGCGGCCTCGTAAACCCAGGCTGGGTGAGGTAAATGTGAATAGCTGGTTTGATTGTTTCCAGCGAATGGAGGGTAAAACCCCCGTCTTGAATGACCAATGGATGTTAAAGAGGCGTAAAGCTATTTTTTTTAAAAAAAAAGTACCTTTCTTGATATGAAGATATTTTTTTCTTTGAAACATTACAAAAATCCAGTTTATTTTTAAACTGGATTAAAATTTTCACGTTATTATCATAATAAGAAGTAAAGTTAATATACCAATTATATACTCTTTGGCCGTCAACGAAGTTACCTTTCCAGGTACCTTCATGCGTAATTTATTATATCTTGATATTCAAGTTCTAAATTAATTAACATTTAATATAATTTTGCGATTTTTTCCAGTTAGGCATCTATGTAGTTTTTATTACGTATGATTAGAAAACCCAAGCACCAGTTGATACAATGAGTAGCTGATTGACTGACTCAACCAAGAAACTTATCTATGTAGTTTGTGTTAGGTATACTTAGAAAACCCAAGCACCAGTTGATACAATGAGTAGCTGATTGACTTACTCAACCAAGAAACTTATCTATGTAGTTTGTGTTAGGTATACTTAGAAAACCCAAACACCAGTTGTTACAATGACTAACTGATTGACTGACTTAACCAAGAAACTTATCTATGTAGTTTGTATTAGGTATACTTAGAAAACCCAAGCACCAGTTGATACAATGACTAACTAATTGACTGACTTAAGCAAGAACCTTGGCTATGTAGTTTGTGTTAGGTATACGTAGAAAACCCAAACACCAGTTGATACAATGACTAACTGATTGACTGACTCAACCAAGAAACTTGATATTTAAAACACAGATTCTTTTTATACAGTGCATGAGTATGTAAGTACGAAGGAACAATTAAGCAGCTTTTGCATTAATTTGATATGGTTTTGGTTTACAATGCCAATTAGTAGCCTCCAACTGAAGACGGTTAATAACTATAGCAGTAAATATAAATATCAATTTCTTTAGAGTTGCATTATCATCCATCTGACTACCATGGGAAACAATGATGTCACTATTGATTGATGATATTTACCACAAATTCTATCTATCTATATCTATACTCATAAAACGCAAAGCCCATACTGACTGACTGACTCATAATCAACGCAGCTCCACGATGGCTAATCGTTAATCGTAGAGACTTGAAATTTGCACACAGTTTCCTTATAGAATGTTTCCTTATAGGTATGTAATAAATCAAAAGTTCATATGGGAACGAGTTACCGCCAAAAATGACGCCTTTTAGCGGTTTTTGCTGCGGAAACTAAAGGAGATAACGAAAAATTACCGGACATGGACATCCCCCCCAATTTTCGATACCCAATTTTAAAGATACCCAATTTTCGCAACCGAAAAATCGAAATTGTGAATTACCAATTCGGTATGAAGGGGGAAGCTGAAATTCAAAATAAAGGTATTCCGCAGTACAAAAATAATATCCGTGAGTATTTTTTTTGTTTTTTTCTTAATGAGAGCCGATTTCTCGCTAGGGGTACGTACTACGGAAAATCCAAAATTGAGAATAACCACTTCGAAATGAGCGAAAAGTCTGAAATTCAAAACAAAAGTGTTCCACAGTATAACAAATATATCCTAAATGGAAGCCGATTTCATCCAAGGGGTAGTAACCACAAAAAAAAAAAAAAAAAAAAAAAAAAAAAAAAAAAAAAAAAAAAAAANAAAAAAAAAAAAAAAAAAAATATTGAATAATTAGGAGTCAAAAACTGAAAATGTGGGCTCTAAAACAGCAATGTTGTTTCATACACAATACTATACGATTGTTTAACAACATCATGCAATTTGTAACGTGAGATGAGCTTTACCTATATTGCAAAATGGTTGGACAGTGGATATCAGTTTGTAAAATGTAAAATAAACTTTGTTCTTGGGCCAGCTGATATAAACAAGATAGACATTTGACGAGGGGAGTGTGGGACGTTGTTATGGCGTTATATTATATCTGGAATGTTTTATTTGAATTTATAAAATCATTATGTCTGATTGTAATTATAAAATCAAAATGAGAAAAATATTTATGCCATAATTTATCTAGTGAAAGATTACTGTATAAATATTCATAAATAATATTGCCAAATGGGGGGGGGGGGCGGTCGCCTCCCCTCCTTAAATCTACCCCTGCTTTAGGTGTAAACAAAAGTCATTTTACCTTTCCTTCGTCGTTAAATGAGTGTTGGAGAAAAAAATTATTTAGATCTTATTGTCGTTATTCTTTTTAATTTCAGTTTAAAAACGACATACTTTGGCATAATCGAACCAAGTTCAAATGGGGTGTGTGCATACCAGACTCTTGTTCAAGTGATGACCTTCTCTTGACTTTGACTGAGTCCTTAGTAGCAGAACTTAAACAATTCAGAATCAATTTGAAGCTCCAAGTGTTTGAAAAAGATTGTTACACTCAAGAAGAGATCCAGAGTGTAACATTAACTTTGGGAGGTTACATCTGGATGTAAGTATCATCAACATGTTCTATTCTAAGATTGTTACACTCAAGAAGATACCCAGAGTGAAACATTAACTTTGGGAGGTTACATCTGGATGTAAGTATCATCAACATGTTATATTCTAAGATTGTTACACTCAAGAAGATACCCAGAGTGAAACATTAACTTTGGGAGGTTACATCTGGATGTAAGTATCATCAACATGTTCTAACCGAAGATTGTTACACTCAAGAAGATACCCAGAGTGAAACATTAACTTTGGGAGGTTACATCTGGATGTAAGTATCATCAACATGTTCTATTCTAAGACTGTTACACTCAAGAAGATACCCAGAGTGAAACATTAACTTTGGGAGGTTGCATCTGGATGTAAGTATCATCAACTTGTTCTATTGTGGAGGCTTTAGAAACAAATAGTTTTTTATCCTTATAGAATTGGCAGACTGGAGGAAGTAAATCATTCCTATTTAGGTTTTGCATGATTTTAGTTAAAAATCTTTTTATTATACATTAAATAAAATTAAACATTTTATCATTAAATAATAATAGTTAAAAAAAAAACAGTATCATGCATTAAAGACTTCTGTAGAGTCAAGATTGGCCTGACGATGATTGTCTAAGTACTATTGAGTGCTCGCTACCTTTATAATTAACCAGCTGTTTCGCCCGTGCTTCGCTACATATAATTAACGCTGGTTAATTATATTACATATAATTAACCAGCGCCTTAGAGGCATGGTCGTTAGATTTTAGGGGGATTCATTTTAGACTGAAAACGGAATGGGTCACATGTTCCACCCTGTAATTCGTGAACGGTAGATCCCAGAGAGCTCTGGTTTTCTGTAATGAATTCGTCTTAACGAGACCTTTAAAAAAGGTGTCATTTGATATACCTTCTCATTTAAGATTTTGAAGTCAGTCGGTGCCCGGCCTAAACGGCTGGCAGGCCAAACATTTTTTAGTTTAAAATTAATCCCCCTAAAATCTAAGGGATACGTGTTTTTGCGTTTTTTTATATTTTCAGCCATTCTCGAGATACGGGGGTGGGTGGGTGAGACTTTATGGACACCCTGTATTTATCGTTACATTGAGTTTTACTATTATATATAGATCTGAATCGATATGTATTTAGATGTAAGTGTGTCTCATCATCATCATCTTCTTTAGGTGGCATACTCGTGTTCATTATATTTACAAATATACATTCCAAAATTTCCATGACTCGAGGGAGTAAATGATTCCAATTCTAGGAGTTGTGTAAAACTATTAATGTATCATAGATTTACACATTCCTATACAGGATGAACTATTATCACAGAACAGTCTATTTCCAACACAAAATATTCTGAGCCCCCCTGCACATGGTGCAATTAAAATTAGGTCTACAAAGCATTTTACAATTTCCTATGGAAGTGAATGGAGCATCGTACACGGGTAGATTTTAATCTTACGATTGAAATCTCTCAATTATACAATTTACGCCCGCACAGAGCAATTTAAATCTACAATCGATAATTAAGATTGAAGTTGCGCGATATGTGCGTTTATCAAGCTGAATCTTGTATTTCGCGCCTCGGAAAATGGCGGAAATTTTGTCAAAATATGTGAAGTTAATATCTTTTTTAACCTTGAACGGTTCGAAGGGGTACCCGGGTGTCCATTGCGACTTAATTGACATTTTGAATCACTTTATTTTATTGACATTTTGAATCACTTAGCGTTGATATATTTTTTTGAAACCTTCTGAAAGCTTCAAGTTAGGAATTCTACGTGTTCTAAACTAATTTTGAAAAAAATATGATAAAAAGTGAGCCCATGGGGTGCCAAATGGGTTTGCATTTTGCATAGGAATATATTGAAAATAAGATAATTCTTTAAAATCAAAAGAAAACCAACAAACGCACAGGTATGTGTCCATTGTGATGAAAGGGGCGCATTATTATATGCACTTTACAAAATGCTCTATTCACAGCATTTTTTTCTTTAATCCAATAGAGCGCGCAGCATAATATATTGATTTATCGCTAAAATTGGTACAGTTCCCATAAATTAAAGTCCTATCAAACCCTGATATAACGGACGTTCATTATTTCATCGAATTCGTTGATTATTGTTTTGGCCTATTGGGCCATCTGGGGTCAAACAGTACTCTTTGTAATATAATGGTGAATTTTAGAAAATATTGATCGAAATTATTGATATTGTGGCACCCTTTACTAAGGTAAACAAAAGATTGCTCGATACAGAATATAAATTATTGATATGAATATATAGTACGAGAGGCCGCTAATTTTTTCTACCTTGAAGAGAGTCACAATTTTAATGTCACGTAATCTATTCGTCGTCAAAAGGTATCTCTGAAATGACAACGGTGCCTGCTCAAATGTTGCCGAAAGCATTATTTATTAATTAAAAATCGGATCGTTTTTTTTTCTTCAGAAAACTACTTTTTTTTTATAAGGGACGCTTGAAATAAGCACCAGACAGTTTCTTATAATATATAGAAATTGAAAACCTCACGGTGCCGTGACCTAGCCCACCGCAACCCCCGGCACCTTGGCGATAAAGGCGGTGGTTGAACGCAACTAACTATACCTCTTACGTTAGGGACGAAAAGTCCCCTAACAAAAATGTAGGTAAATACCCAAGGAAAAAGAAAAAACAACGTTGCCTAATGCCTTGTAGCCGAAAAGATCGGGCACCGTGGTGTGAATTAGCACGCGATCGGGTCGAAGTTGCTCATCATATGATCGGTATGAATATAATAATTGAATATATGATAACTAGTGGATCAATATGATCCACTAGTTATCATATATCACGTTGGTGTTGTATTCATTCATAGAAAAAAATATCTTAATCAAATTAAAAAAAATGGGGGCCCATTTTTCAAAATCGAAAAGCCCATAAACACCAGCCATCACATATCAAAATTTTACGTTTCTGCAACAAACCGGTAAAAAGAAAAAAATCATTCTCAAAAAACAAAATATTGGGGCCCTTCCCCCGCGGGGGAGGCTCCCAAAATGTTCAAAATAGAAAAATCTCTAACACCAGCCATCACGGAGGGGACGGCCCCCAAAATGTTCAAAATCGAAAAGCCCGTAACACCAGCCATCACATACCTATCAAACTTTTACGTTTCTACAACAAACTGCTAGAAAGATAAAAATTATTTTCAAAAAATACAATATTGGGCCCCAAAAACTATACAGCAAGTTTCCTTCATACCCTAAACATGTATACCAAATTTCGTCAAAATCGGATGAAAATGAAAATTGTGGCTTGTATCGCGTAACATACATTCATATATACATGCACATTGCACATATACAATTGCATTTCAAGATGTATATGGGAGTCAAAAGTGGATTTCACTAACGTTCACAATTAGTGATATTAATGAAATATGAGTTGGTGTATTAGTGTACTATTTGGTTTGACGGAAATTCCACTCCCTTAAGTGTTGATGAATTTTTGAAACATAACAAAAATAAAAATGTGGACGCCGAAAGCGATGTTTCAGATGATTTCGCTGATAGTTCTGATTTTAGATGAAGAATAGATAGGGGATAAACTTATGCATTGTCATTTTCCACTGTCCTTAAATCACATGATTGTCTTCGAATCAATTGACACTTAGATCTTATTTTATACTATTATCATTCTATGTCCTTAGAAGCTTATTAGCTTAGGGAAAATTATCTTTGTATGTATATGAATACATAATAAATAAATAAATTTTAAAAAAAATCTAAATTTAAGTCTGTAGAAATTGTCATATGTTCTGTGAATTGATCATATTTATATTGTGATGAAAATCCTTGAAAAATTACTGATGATTTCGATATTCGAAGGAAATTCGCAAGTCAATTTATAAAAAAAATAATTTCTTTGAATTTTACAAATATTCATTTACATTTCATAAAAATTTCATGAAAAAATACTATTTTACAAATAGTACAATAAAAAAAGGTAGAGCCGAAACTATTAATGTTACAGACTTGAAATTTGGCAGGGACTTTCGTTGCACCATGTAAGTGTGCACTAAGAAAGAATTTTGCAAAATTTTAATTTTAAGGTGTAGAAATCGCGAAAAGTAAACAATCCTCATAAGAAATAATATATTGGAGCGAGAGAGATAGCATGATAAGTACTCGTACATCATTTAAAATATGCGCGGGCGTAGTCGCGATCGGGGGATGCTAGTATTACATAAAAATTGTACCAATTATCATATATTCAATTATAGTATTCATACCGATCGATATCATATGATGAGCAACTTCGACCCGATCGCGTGCTAATTCACACCACGGTGCCCGATCTTTTCGGCTACGAGGCATTAGGCACCGTTGGTTTTCCTTAATCCTTGGGTACCTACAATTGTTGTTAGGGAACTTTTCGTCCCTAACGTAAAAGGTATAGTTATTGCGTTCAACCACCGCCTTTATCGCCACGGTGCCGGGGGTTGCGGCAGGCTATAGGTCACGGCACCGTGAGGTTTTCAATTTCTATATATTATAAGAGTCTGGTGCTTATTTTAATTAATAAATAATGCTTTCGGCAACATTTGAGCAGGCACCGGTGTCATTTCAGAGATACCTTTTGACGACGAATAGATTACGTGACATTAAAATTGTGGATCTCTTCAAGGTAGAAAAAGTTAGCGGGTTCTTAAACTAATAATTATATAATATAAGTGCAATTTTAGAAATAAATTGCGCGATTCTAATGTACAGATTAGCAATGGCTAACATGCAATTTTAATTGCACCGTGTGCGGTGGCCTAATGAGTCTAATTGCGCGATTCTAATGTCTAGATTAGCATTGGATAACACGCAATTTTAATTGCACCGTGTGCGATGGGCGTAATGAGTCGGCAATCTTGTAAATTTCGAATTTACACCAACAAAATCGAAAATACATTTTTTTCGTTTCAATTAGAAAAACTCTGCCAATGTGACACATGTGTTTATAATTTTTCTGGCAAAAAAAAAAAAAAACCAATTGGGGGGGTACCCCCCAAAAAATTGAGGGGGTTCCGTGACGATTCTGAATCTGGGGCGTAATTAGATCCTAAATTTGATCCATCTTTTTAGACAAGATTAATGAAAACCGTTTTAAAGCGGTAAAAACCGCCAGCGGTATATTTGATTGAACCCAAAAGTTTCGGAGCTAGCTGAAACCCCAAATATGACATACATACAAAATTTCAAATCTCCAACTCTTACCATTCTCCTTTTAGACAGCGATACTGAAAACCGCCAAAAAGCGGCATAAATCGCCAAGGGTTCACTCAAAAATTTCGGGGCATAAAGAGCCCAGATGGGACTTATATACCAAATTTCATCCAAATCGGTCAACGCTAATTGGCATAAGTGCCCATTACGGCGGACAAACGGATTTTTTTTTATTCGATTTTTGGATTCTACGTACCTTGAAACGTATAATATCAAATTTTGAGGGGGGGTCCAGTGGTATTACATCTCTGGCATTTAATATTTCTACACATAAACTATCGTGATGATAGTACGCTCGTACATTGAGCACACCATACTCCGTACTGTCTACATTAAGTTGTTCATGCAGTCTATCGTGATAATATAGAATGAATACAGTNTTTCCACCATTTAATCGTGAAAATTAACCTTCTACTTTCAATTAATCATATTTTAAGTTAGGTTAGTTGCTCAGAAAAAAAATTAATAGTATCTGTCTGGTCCCAATCCAGCCCGAAATAAGAAAAAAATCAGCCTGAAATAAGACCGTATTAGATAAAACATATATCCGTTACTCTAAGCTGCCACATGAAATCATAATCGACCCATTAGTCATGATTTCAAAGGGTTGTGATAACGCTATTCTGGTTCATCCTGACTAACAAATTTACTAAAGGTTTCGATAATGAGTTTACTAGAGGTCTGCCTTTGGAAAATTTCTAATACTAATATATTACTGCTTTATTTAACACTATATTTGATAGAAAATACAAAAATAAAAAGAACAATCTGAAAATACAAAATCTGCCTAATTTATTTTTAAATGATTTTTTATTGTACCCCTCAGTTTCAAAGAGGGGTGGAATCATCACTAGACAGGGCTGGCTCAAGAGAATTTGCCGCCCTAGCAAAATGATTTTGCCTCCCCCTGAATATAATATTTAATTTGTTCGTTAATTAATATAAATAGTAAAAGTACTCATATTCATATTTTTAATGATAATACTGAATAGTTATCCCTCCTAGTAGTGAAATTCAGGATTTTTGCGCAAATTTCAATCAAAATCTGGCCATGAATTTTCCTCTGGTTAATATTGAACAATTCAGAGTCATATATATTTACAACAGAAATAATGGACACTAAACCTTTTCGTTAAATCCATACAATTTTAATTAGAATTTTTCACTCAAGAATGTAACATAAAATTAAGTCACTATACATTTAAAAAATTAGAATCATTACCAATTTTTTAATCAACGACATCACAGGATTATTACGAGATAATCACAAGCTGTTTTTTAAAAATATGACTCCGTGTCCCCGAGACCAATTGTATACAGGGTGTGCACTTTCTAGTTGTCCCATAGGATTTTACATGTAAATTTCGACTTATGGCTGGCATATCCTCCCAGTATGTCACAAAATAGAAATGATAGTGATTTTTGGTGAAATTTTTACCAGAATTTTAATGAAACCATTATCACATTTTGGACTTACGGTTCTGGACTTAGAACCGATCTAGTGGACTGAGATTCCTTCATAGAATAATGGTTAATACTTTTGATAATTTTGAAAAAATTGTATGCAGAAACCTACTATTTTGAAATTTTAATTTCCCCAATTATCAGAAACTGTGTTGCCTAAAATAACAGTGACGTACATACCTAGTAATACAAAGGACTTGGGTTCGAGTCATCAAAATGGATGGATTTTTTTAGTGAATATTATATCTCCTGTTTCAGTTTGATGAAATCTGGTTTAATTAAAGTGAATCGAAACAGTCTTGCTTGCTAGTCCAGTAAGTACACTTGTCTCTTGGAGTCGAGATCGGAAGTTCTATTCCCTCCCGGGTGGATTTAGATCGACTGCTTTTTTCCTATACATTATTCTCTCTTCGGTTTCTGGACTCCGCCAATAATAACAATTTTACAGCTCCCTCTATCAAATTGTAGCCCCCCCCCCTCCTCACCCCGGTAATGGCATACCGAAGTGATCAATGGCTCTGCGTTTTTTTTTGTATTGCAAAAGATAATAGGTATGTTAACTAATTTTGATATGTTAGAACTTGTAAAATTGCAGGTAACAGTGCGAGCTAGAGCGATGGAATTTGGTATGGTGCACCGGTGCCCCCCCGTACGTCTCGGGTTGGCGGGCCAGGCCGCTCTTAAGCGATGATTCGGTTGGTCGGTTCTAGCGAGCCAAGCTAGAGCGATGAAATTTGGTAAAAACAGATCTACAACTTCACGTGTCATCGACAGTTAGCTGTCTTGAAAGCGAAAAACCCTTGATCACTTAGGTGTGTCATTAGCGGAGTGAGGGGGCTACCATTTGATAGAGGGAGCAAAAATATTGTAAATATTGGCGTGCAGAAACCTAAGAGAGAAGAAGATATAGGATAAAATCCGGTGTGAACATCACTCGACTTTCCTTACCTATTAGAAAAATCGAGGCGTTGTTGTATAATGTACATTGTAAATTTTTTTTTATTATGTCAATTTTATGTATAGGTACATACAATTGAAATCATAAAAAAATCACGTCTCTAGCCCTTTCCTTTTTCTTTCATTGCCAAACATGTGAAAACCGCTAAAAGCAGCAAAAAACTGTCAAGAGAAGATTCGATTTCAAGCGACAGTGTTATTTTGCATTCCATGCATAAAATTGTTATACATTGGTACCAAATTTTAAGCTCTAGCACTCAGATATCTTGTTTACAGAAATACGGACACACACCACGTAGGCTGAAACTCGAGATTTGGGATCTGAGGACCCCAAAACCTGTTTTAGCATTGAAAACTCGACATCGAGAAATTCAGTTTCAAAACTTTCCTTTTTATTGTATAAGGAAAGTAAAAAAAAAAACAAAAAAAAAAAAAAACAAACNAAAGAAAAAAAAAAAAAAAAAAAAAAAAAAAACAACTCTCAATTTGAGAAATAATTCCATCTTTTGAGGAAAATCCACCACCGGCGGGAATCGAACTTCCGAGCTCGACTTCAAGAGACAAGTATCCTTACTTGACTAGCAAGCAAGACTGTTTCGATTCACTTTGATTTAACAAGATTTCATCAAACGAAAACAGGAGATATAATATTCACTAATGACTGACTCGAACCCACGTCCTTTGTATTACTAGGTATGTAGGTCACTGTTATTTTAGGCAACACAGTTTCTGATAATTGAGGAAATTAAAATTTCAAAAAAGTAGGTTTCTGCATACATTCTATGAAAAAACCTTAGTCCAGATCGGTTCTAAGTTCAGAACCGTATGTCCGATTTTCATTATAATGGTTTCATTGAAATCCTGGTAAAATATTACAGCAAAAATCACTATCATTTTTATTTTGTGACATACTGGGAGGATATGACAGCCATAAGTTCATAAGTCGAATCATTTTTGAGAACAGACAAAATAAATTATCACTTTTCAGGTTTTCCCCCAATTTGCTTTTGTTTTTCAAAATTTTGAAGGCATATTTGAAATCACTGCCATCAAAAACTAGGATTTAGTGTCCATCTACTTTTTGTTCGGTCGAAATTTACATGTAAAATCCTATGGTACAACTAGAAAGTGCAAACCCTGTATGTGTGGGTTGTAGCCTTTAAGCAACTACAGATTTAGCCGGAGTGTCATACCCCTGGTTTTACTATTGGTTTTTATGATTGATAATTCTTGTTATGAATTATTATCAAAATCATATACACAAAAATGCACGTCTATATATGTGTACATATTTTTTTCATATCCCACTGAAAATAAAATTCCATTTTGATTTTACCGCCCCCTAAATTTTGCTGCCCTGGGCGGTTGCCTAGTTCGCCTATATGGTACAGCCGGCTCTGTCACTAGAATCAAAATATGTTTATTTGTTGATTTCAGATCCGTCCTGAGCATCTTAATACTAATCCTGATAATTGCTTCGACATATGATTGGTTTCTCAGGAGAGATAAAATCAGTGAAAAACGAAGAATGCTTAAATTTGGTAAGATTATATTTTTTACAACATAAAGAGAACGTGTTGTCTCAATATCGAAAAGGCCATTTGATTGAAGACTTGTTCCACGTACCTAGTCCAAAATTTACTCATCATCGAGGCGATCAGTATATGTATAGTGGTACTTTTCATGATATTTGCATATTTTGACACTATTTGTGACTGCTGATTTAGCTAGTTTATCTGCAGCTGGTTTACATACTGATGAGATATTCCTACTATTAATATAGGATGTACATTTTTCTGAATTGAGTGTAGGTAGTCCTCTAAAATGATAAATGCGAAAATAAGAAAATAATTTTCAAACGTCATTTGAGGAGCAAATTTTGAATGCGTTGAGATATTGGATTTAAATGACCATCATAGAGTAAAAATTATGTCTGATTTCCAAAAATTGATATTGGAATTGAGAGGCACTTCTCGGTATTAAATGCCAAATTTAGAAGTTTTTCAAAGTACACTGTGCATATTTTCATACAAATGCAAAATATAGGTCAACCAAAATCCATAACAGCCAGCGTCTATGGCACGTTCCCGTTCGATTACTAAAGTTTAGCAACGTCCAGCAAGGTTGAAACATATAAATGTCCACGTGGTTCACGCTCCCATTGATGCTGGCTATTTTTCCGGCCCAATCCCGGCTCGGTAGGGTCAATATGGGTTGCTGGTTTACAAGTTTCCAACGAATGGAGGGTAAAACTCCCGTCTCGAATGACCAAATATGTTAAAGAGACGTAAAGGGAAAAAACCATAACACTAACAAGTTCAAAAATAGAATGTCTTGTGTCAGAGCTAGGGATTTTCAATTTTTTATTGATTTCCTGACACCAATACTTTTCAAATGTTGGATCGTTAGGATTCAACAAGCTTATAAAGATATTAATTTTTATCATGCATCTAGACTAATAATTAGCATGGCCCCTAATTAGGATAGTATCATAATAATATTGCAGAGTTGCTTTTGGTATTAATTTACACCCCCTTCGGCATCCTCCGCATGGTATATACATATTAGCTATCAATTCTTAGAAGCTCTAAAAACCCAAGAAAAGTACCACCATTTTTGGGCTTAACGTCTCTTTTTAACATCAAATGGTCATTCGAGACGGAGGTCTTACCCTCCATTCGCTGGGAACTTACAAAGCAGCTACCCTTATTGACCAAACCCAGCCTCCGTAGGGACAGAAACAGCCAGCATCACGGAGCAGGAACCCAAAATTAAAATCCAGTTTACATTGACGCATAACACATTTAATACACCAGGACTGAAGTAAAGCGACGTCCAGTCCAACCCAGGCTGGCTGAGTTCAATGAGAGTAGCTCATAGTTTGTAAGTTTCCAGCGAATGGAGGGTAAACCACCCGTCTCCTGTTAAAGAGACGTTAAGCAAAAAATAAAAGAATACGCATTTCTTAGCACACCTATATAAATACAGATTAGTGCAATTATTGCAGTTCCTGTGCACTGTGCATGCCGCCGGTACCTGCACGCAATTTGTTATGTATAATGACTAGGTACTGTCAAATGTTTTGAGTATGGATTTATTGTTAATTGATGGACTTGTGGTACATACGACATTCATAAATCAATATAACGCATAAATATTTAAAATTGTCCAGGATACGAGGTCTGGTTATTAATTAAAATTTTCCAGGATATATACGCGGTCTGGCTGTTAAACAACGAGACTGCGCGCCTAGAGGGCGCCTTAGAGGGGTGGGGAAAAAAACGAGTAGTGCGCTGGGTATCTGGAAATCTTCTCTATTGACGTACCAAAACACGTTTTTGTCACTATTATAGTATTTGTGCAGTAGCGGTTTGAAACGAACGTGTTTTTTTCTTGTGCCGAAAACCATGTGTGACGAAAAACAGGAGCAACCTATCAATCTCAAATCCGACTGAGTGCTATAAATTGTTGCTATGAGGGCAATTTTCTATCTCTTACGCGTGTTTTTGAGTGGTGTAAGCACTTCAGAGAGGGGCGAGAGAGCACTGAAAATGACCAACGCCCAGGTCGCCTCAAATCAAAATTCAAGGCAATGTTGATCGTTTTTTTCGACATTAACGGTATCGAGATGACTGAATGGGTTCCAGAGGGTCAGACTGCCAATCAGACTTACTATTTGCCAGTTTTGGCAACACTGCGAGAACGAGTTCGTAAGACACGGCCCGAGTTGTGGAAGAACAACTTGTGGATTTTGCACCAGGATAACGCACCTGCCCATAATGCGCTATCTGTGAAGCGTTTTTGGCTGATAAACGCACTCCAACGCTTGAACACGCGCCGTACTCGCCAGATTTGGCATCGTGGAACTTTTCTTGTTTTCGAAGATAAAATTTGCTTTGAAAGGGACCCGATTTCAGTCGAAGGAAGCGGTAAAGCCAAAAATGGCAGAGCACTGCTTTGATCAATGGAAAAAAACGTATGAAAAGGTGTGTGGTGAGGGGAGGGGAGGGAAGTATATTGAAGGGGAGCAATCGAATGTAGAATAATTTTTATAATAAAACCCTTTTTCTTAACCAGTCTCGTTATTTAATAGCCAGACCTCGTATACCCAGGTAAGAAGTAATAAATGTTTATATGTACAGTATATATATGTACTTACCTAATTACCATGATAGGACCTTCCCCAAGACCGGAATTACTCATTACGAATTATCTACTTCTAGATATTAATAGATTTAGATTCTACGTAGATATTTCCTGTTCCCTTCAATTACACGAATAATGTTATCTGCACCCCACACTGTACAATTATATCATAAAAATAATATACATTATACAGTATGTCCCAGAAGTCCTGACCGGTATCCGTAACTTTTGCATCACTTGGAATTTTTGAATGCTTATCGATTCTAGGTATAGAAAAGGGACCATAACCATTTGATTGGTGATATTCAAATCCAGGTTCGAAAAAGTGGCATTTCTTTTTAACAAAAGTTTCCCTTGCTCAAGATTTTAAATGGAAAGGTACCATTTTTATTTTTAAACATAAAAGATGAAATAAAATAAAGAATGTTTAGCTTTTCACAAGGCCGTACCCAGGGGGGTCCGTGGGTCCAGACCCCCCCTCGAAATTAAAATCTTTTTTTTTTAATGAAAATACTCTACTTTGCACGTGACCTATAATATTAAAAAAAAAACAGCAACAAAAACAACAGCAGCAGCAACAACAACAACAAAAAACAGCAGCAGCAACAACAACAAAAACAACAACATCAACAACAAAAACATCAACAATCAAAACAACATCAACAGCAATAACAACAGCAGCAGCAACAACAACATCGACAACAAACACAACAACAAAAACAACATCATAAACACCATCAACATTAACAACAACAATCAAAACAACAACAACAGAAGCAATAACAAGAACAGGAAGGGCAGCAACAAAAGAACTATCACGTTCCATGATAATCGTTTTTAGGTGTTAGTCCTGGCTTGGTTGTCTATGCTTCAGACCCCCCCCCCACCGAAAAAAATCTTGGGTACAGCCGTGGAGATGGTTCCAGAATTTTATTATTATCCNTGTACAGCCTTTTTAAGCTTTGATGTAAATCTACAAACATCATCTTCAATTTCATTTTTTTTTTTATTTTTATATTTAGTCGTTGGCTGACAAAGTCAAATCTCATTTTTCTTCTGGATGTTAAAATCAGGCCGTTTGGAAAACGGGATTTTCCGGATATAATAGAAAGTCTGAAGTAACCTTATGATTTAGTAAAAACAGTAGAAAGTAACTTCAATATGGAAATATTTTAGCAGAAATAACAAAAATCTACCTTCTCATAATCATCTTTTTGAAAAAATTAAACGCTTGACCAGTTTGTAAAAAGTTAGATAATATTTTGCGATTCTCCTCAGAAAAAAAGAAAAAAGTTTAAAGTAGGTATTGCTTTAAGAGTATTGAGACAAAAAAGGGGCAATAATAAATTTAAGTGTGGGAAGAACAGCAGCAAGAATAAACTTGGCCTCAATGATAGATATCACTACGTTCATTGGCGGAATTTTTTGGAAGAGTGGTTGGAACTTGGCCTTTTTGTTAATGATACATTTTTTGTGAGTTTTATATTTATCTAGCGAAGATGGGACTTTTAGAAATAGAAATTTTAAGAATCTACAAAACATGATGTTTTTCACACCGTCATATATCCGGTTCCAAAAACCTAACTTAAAATATGATTAATTGACAGTAGAAGGTTAATTTTCACGATTAAATGGTGGGAAAAACGAGAAAACTCACTTTTAAATGCTTAATTCACAATTTTATTGCTTTAAAATCGACGAAACTTTGGAGAAATCAAATGTTTATTCGGATTTTTTTTAAATAAGCAGAGATTTTTTTTTGTTTATTTAACAGGTTAGGTAACATGAAAAAAANTTTTTTTCTGAGCAACTAACCTAACTTAAAATATGATTAATTGAAAGTAGAAGGTTAATTTTCACGATTAAATGATGGGAAAAACGAGAAAACTCACTTTTAAATGTTTAATTCACAATTTTAATGCTTTAAAATCGACGAAACTTTGGAGAAATCAAATGTTTATTCGGATTATTTTTAAATATGCAGAGAATTTTTTTTTTTATTATTATTTAAAAGGTTAGGTAACATGAGGAAGAAAAAAAAATCACTACGGTTTAATTTATTTTAGTTTTTTTCCGAATGGTGCAAGATTTTTTAGGGAGAGACTTTATGAGAAGAACAAGTTTAATCGAGGCATGGCCGATCAAAACGTTTCTAACCTCTCTGGGTGGGAGGGAAACGTTCATCTTATCGCTTATATTCATAAAATAAACGGAACGTTCGTCTTAACGCTTACATTGATAAAATAAACAAACTTGTACTGGACTTTTTTCATGTTGGTACATCTATGTCCGCTTCAGTTTAATATATTCAAATAGTTCAATAAATACGGAAGAAAAACGTTCTTTTTTTAAAAAATAAATTAAAATTAAAGTGAATTAATTAATCTCCCACCCCTAAACCGTTTAAAAAGACTAATTATATTAAACCACATTTTAAGTTTGTGACTTGCTCCAAAAAAAATTAATAGTATCTGTCTGGTACCGAAATTTTTGAATATGCGTTCCGTAGTACAGCATAATACTACGAGATAAAATTCAAAAGTTAATGTTAACCCGGGCAGGAGATATGTAATCTCAAAATTTGCACTTTTGGATACTCACTGACTGACTGATTCACTCATCATCGAAAGTTTTAGACAGTTTTCATATATGTAGAGCGCTGAAATTTTGCATGAAGTTAGCAATTGTCATCCAAGTAAAGAGAAAAAAATCGAAAAATTTAACTTTTTAACTCTAAGTGCTCCTTTAGGTGCTTCCCTAAAACGGTGCCGCTTTAGGGAAGACAATACAACGTATTGTATAATTTAAAGGTAGATATTTACATGCAATTAAAAGAGAAATTATTTATATTTCTGCTCTTTTACTCCCAGTGTTTCAAAACGTTTTCGCTTTAGGGAAGGAGATGCTCGAAAACTAGTTTAAACCGGTAGGACGCTGAAATCTTGCATGAAGGAAGATATTTACATGCAATTTAATGGAAAAAATATTTATATTCGCTCTTTTACTACCACTGCTCCAAAACGATTCCGCCCCAGAGAAGAAAATGCACGAAATCTAGTTTTAACTGCTAGGATGCTGAAATCTTGCCTGAAGGTATAGAGACTTAAATTCAATTAAACCCGCAATTATTAAAATCCAAACTCAATACTCTCAGTGCTATAACTTCAGGGAAAAGGATACACTATAAATATTGCTGTTTTTATTTGCTTTCTAGTGCATATTACTTTATTAATATTTTGGTGTTAGATCTTATTGGTCATTTGGGTCCGGTTAACACAGAAATTACATGATCGGAAATATGTTGTTTAATCAAAAATAAGAAGAAGAAATACAGAAAAAATGGCTGATGAATCTGGCTGATGAATATTGCAAAAAGTATTGATATCTCTCAAATAAAATTATCTTTGAAAAAAGGCCAAGTTCCACCCACTCTTCCAGAAAATTCCGCCTATAAAAGTACTGAAAAAGGTTTCCCTTAGAAAAAACTGATCATGTGCAAAGTCGGTATTACTTTAAGAAAATTGAGATAGAAGAACGTACAATAATAAATTTAAGTGCGGGATACAGAGCAGCAACAATAAACTTGGCCCCAATATTAGATATCACTATCCTTTCATAGGCGAATTTTTTGTGGGTGGAACTTGGCCTTTTTTCAATGATAATTTTTTTGTGAGATGTTGATTGCCTATCTTTTTTCAGAACGAGTTGCTTTACCATTCTCTTTGCTTAAAAACTGCGAGCGGCTATGTAAATTAAAGTCGGAAGAAAAGTTTCAATGTGTGTACGGAATGAAGGCTCTGTCAATGCTTATATTAGTGTTTGGACATAAAGGAATGGTTCGTTTCGGAAATGGATTTCAAAACGTTTCCCTTTTAGAAGAGGTAAGTTTTTTTGGACAAAAAGTAATGGATCGTTTCGCAAATGGAGTTCAAAACTTTTTGCTTTGAGAAGAAGTAAGTTTTTTTGGACACAAAACAATTGTTCGTTTCGGAAATGGAGTTCAAAACTTTTCGCTTTTAGAAGAAGTAAATTTTTTTTGGCCATAAAGCAATTATTCGTTTCAGAAATGGAGTTCAAAACTTTTCGCTTTTAGAAGAAGTAACTTTTTTTTTTTGGCCATACAACAATGGTTCGTTTCGGGAATGGAGATCAAAACTTTTCGCTAGTGGAAGAAGTAAGTATTTTTGGACATAAAGCAATGGTAAGTTGTATTTTTAAATTTTTTGTATGAAATTGATATGAATAGGCTGAATAGGCACCAAGGTTAAAAGTCTAGCTATTACCGTTCCCATTTTAAGCGGGATATGCGAAAACCGCTAAAAAGAGGCATAAAACCGCCGACGGTATATTCGATTTCCACCAAAAGCTTATTTTGCGGTTCGTGGCATAAAACTAACATGCATACCAAAGTTCAAGTCTCTAGCACTCCGTTCTTGAGATATCTTGTTCACAGACAGATGGACAGACAGATACACAGACGGACCAATGGCTGAAACTCGAAATTTGGGCTCTGGGGCCCCCAAAACGTTTGAAAACTCGACATTAAAAATGTCAGCCCATTACAATACCTACTTTCCTTTTTATAGGATAAGGAAAGTAAAAATCACAACATCATTTAAGTTCTTCTCAGACGTACGAGTATAAGCTAAACTTATTTCAATAATGAACCGTTGATTTTTTTCAGTCATTTCGTGACATGCGTTTCTTTTATGGACTCAATGGTACAATAGTGGTTGACACATTTCTCATGATTGGTGGATACCTTGCCACCTATCAGCTTTTAGATATATTGAATAAACGGGGCAAAATCAACATTCTCCTGGTTTATATGGATCGAGCTTATAGGTAAGAGTTGTTTTCATGAAAGTCATTTAGCATGAGCTGGCTTCCACTTCTCCTGGACCGAAGCTATTTCTAAGCCTACAAAATTCCACTGTCTGTCTGTCACTGTTATATTTTTCCAACAAAATTGATGTAATGTGTAATGAAGAATTTCTTTGTCGTAAGGCCCAACGGCCTTTTCAAAATAATTAGCGCAGGAATTTTAAATGAAAAAAATGGGGTACCAGGCGGATACT
>CM022879.1:8812170-8850693 GCA_012654025.1 Pachypsylla venusta | reverse complement strand
AAATTTAATGAGAATTTTAAAAAAAAAAATCTACAATTATTAGTTTCTCGTTTATAAACATAATGGACTAAAGAATTTGGAAGAAAAATATATAATTATTGGTGTCTAACTGAAGCTTTTATAAGTCTTATAGTAAAAATTCTATGATTTTTCTCAAAAAGAAAAAAAATCGCTTGTAGATTAGACACAAAGCGGAAGATTCATATTTTTTCTGGAATCCCAGACTATGTTTTTTTTTTAGGGGGGGGCGGGTCATTCTCCATATTACAGTTTTTGCTAAACGATTCGTAATTCATTTAGGTATCGTTACAATGAGTTTTATTATTATAGAAGATTTATAATAATAGCACATCTCATTACCACAATTGACTGTACACATAATACAATCAAAAGAATTTATTGCACAATAAAAATGATAGCGTAAAAATAACAATAAAAATAAACCTTTACAATAAATTTAATACAATATAAAATTTCAAAGATTTAAATAGAAAAATCGAAATACACGAATTCAGCATTTTCATTATACCGAACAGGGTAAAAGGACACCGAAGCTGCACCCCATAACAGTCAGCACTATTATGTGATGCAGGTTTTTGAACCAATGAGATTTTATAATTTTCAGTAATACATGCATTGTAAGGTTTATGAAACAAGAGCGAAACTTTTATTAGTAGGTATACGAAATAACAGCAATAACTTGAAATAAAACATAAAAACATTTGCTATTTTAGTCTTTGTGTAATATTGGCCAGCGCCACAGCAAATGCTTGCACAGCTGAAAACGGATATTGGAAATCTAAAGTGTACGCATTGTAATCTATCCTACCAAATTGCATTACCTGCAAACAAAGAAGTGGTGATAAGAAACTTCATTAGTATTTAAATGTAAAGTCAAACTATAATGATTCAAAATTCTCTTGGATGGTCCAAAAACTATCCCTCAGAACACACAAAATTGCCAAATCGTCAAATATATCTGAAAGAACATTTGCTTTTTTATGATAGAAAATGGAAGGGCAAGCCACAACTTTAATTTTACCAAATGATATCATTAAAGATTGGATAGTGCCGCAGCCAAAGCTTGTATAGCTGAAAATGGATAGTCAAAATCTAAAGTGTACGCCAAGTTATCTATCCTACCAAATTGCAGTACCTGTAAACAAAAAAGTGGTTATAAGAAACTTGGTTAGCATTCAAATATACAGTCAAAACTGTTTTTGATAGCAAAAATAAAATGCCAATTGATGATCCTCTACAAAAACCATGCCTCAGAAACACACAAAAGTTCCCAATATGTCAAATGTGTCTGGATTTTTTTTAAACTTTTCAGAAAATGGAAGACCAGGCTTCAACTTTAGTTTTCCCGAATGATGTCATTACTTTTATTGTCCATTTTCACCAGATTCTACGTCCTCCTTCCTGTAACTCAATTTAAAATTACCTAAACTACCCGGGTAGGTACTACCTAGGTAGGTAGTACTTCCTACTAAATAATAGTTAATCGACTTCATTTGTTTGTTTATTTTCTGTTTTATTATTTTCAATAATGAACATTTAAAATCGACACCTAAAAAAATCCCCCCTCCCCCTCAAATCTGCTATTTTATGTATGGAGGTGAATTAAAAAGTAGGTACACTGTGAGTGGCAATTTTGATACTTAGCGTTGAATTTTAATAAAATTTGGTATGCAGATTCCAAATGGCACGCATATTTCATCAAAATTGGACAAAGCTGGATAGCAAAATGGCCACTTGCGGTTGTGATAGAAGGACGAATAGTTTTCTTCTTTAAAACACCAAATAGTGTAAAACACCAAATATTGAGTGGGTAACCCATGTGGCAGAGTATCTTTTACTTACTTGTTTTCCCCTAAATTCTACTTGGAAATTCTTGGCAGATTCTTGAGTAACTCTTCCTCCAAAATCAAGTTGATACACTTGGCTGGCTTCATTCCACATTGGTGCCTTATTTTGCATTATAAACTCCTTCCGGTACAACATACTGTTCCTAAACTCTCTCCTCTCTGTAGATACTGACATTTTCTTTTTCATTTGGCATTTCTGGGAAAAAAATGAAAATGGCGGACATTTTTATTTTCAATATATTTCTACTATAACCTAAAGACAGCTCATAAGATAGATATTGTCAAAACCATTATTACTATTGAAAAAGTATTCTATGAACGATTGCAGGTGAAGACTGTTTGATCGCTTTCACTACCAATGGTTATTATAGTTATTTCATGAAAATTCTTCGTTTGACAACACCACGAGTATACCTAAACATTTAAGATCAGCTGTAAACCGACACCATTAACCGCCTACCTAGTAATTTTCTGTTTTCACAAAAAATCATAATTGACCTAAAACTATACCCCACCAGTTTTATCAGCACGATTTTTCTTTTGTTTGTCTTTTTGTACCACCATCACTCTCGAACGCCTTGTCTGATTGTGATGAAACTTGATTCATAAAATTAGCCAATTAGTTTTTGTGCCATATTGCGCCACTTGGGGCCCCTTTAATTGTAAAAAAATATTCCTGTATAAAGCATTGCATGATCAATTATTCAATTTAAGAGGTACCTACATAAAGTGAAAGGTGACATTTGCTATTATGTTGGATTTTTTTTTTTAATTTGGCTTAACGTCTCTTTAACATTTATTGGTCATCTAAAAGAAGAACTAATAAAATTTAATTTAAAGTTAAACAATTTTAAACGTTAGTTTTTAAAAATCTTTCTTGTAACGCTTCCGTCTCTTTAACATCTATTGGTCATTCAAGACGGGGGTTTTACCCTCTATTCGCCGAAAACCTCACCCAACCTGGGTTGGGCCGGAAAAACAGCCAGCATCACCAGGCCGCGAACCCACGTGAACACCCACATGGTACAATCTCGCTGGACGTTGCTTAACTTCAGTGATCTAAAGGGAACTGGTGTATTCAACGTGCCATAGATGCTGGCTTATATTGGATTTACTCACTTGGAAAGTTTCTAAGTCTTTATATTCTGACATTCACTCCTATATTGGATTTACTCACTTGGAAAGTTTCTAAGTCTTTATATTCGGAATTGAAATGATCTAAATTGGCCTTCTCTTCCGTGAACACATTCCTTGAATTACTACTATTTGCATTTTTCCGTCGCCTGTGCAATATTGGGCTATTGAGTAAACATTTGATGGACGCGTCTACTATGTTGATGCACTTCTTGTTCGTGTTGGATGTTGACTTCTTTTTCATTGTTGGACTGGCAGGTGCTGAATAAATATTTCTAATTTGACTAATATCTTTCTTGGCTGGATCAAATGAAATGTTATCAATTAAATTTTTAATATCACTGGAATCCAGAGATCGACTCTTGCCACAATGAGAAAGAAGAGTTTTATTTGCTGACGATGCTTGAGGTGTAAGACGGACAACTCTGAAATTGAGAAATAGAAATGAGGATAAGATGGATACCTAATCAAAAATCCTTTGCTACTTCTGTTCATAAAGAAATATTAATTTTATTTTTAAATACCACGAATACCCTAGAAGACTTCTTCTGGGGCACTATCCTTAAGTAATGTGCTAACGCAAAATCTGCTGAAGTACTCCCTTGCGCTTTTATCCTTGGTCTCAAGGACTAATTCTTTGGGGATAGAGTTCCAAAGGCATTATCTTACTCACTTCAACTGGGTTTGTAAACTGGTTACCATTGTAGTATTTTGCAATTCTACACAGAAAAAACTGACCAAGTTTAATGTCGGTATTACTTTAAAAGCATTCAGTGCATTAATAAAATAATTCAAGTGTGGCATGAATTGAATACCAGAGAAACACTTTTAACACGGGGAATGTAGCCACCGATTTGGAGCAAGACTGCTTCATTAGGTTACGGTCCTAAGCCCGTGTAAATACAGAAGGCTTGGTCTTAGGAAGATCATCCAGCCTTTGAAAAACTCCACTTCAAACCAATGATGAAAAGTCATTAGCAAAACGCACTTTCCATGCATTGATACTCTGAGAAGCTAAAGAGAGTTGGCATGGTGGAATTAAGGCAGCCAAGCTCAAACAGAATTGGGAAAAGATGAGTTTAATAAAGAGGAGGAATAGATATCAGGATACCACTACGTCCATTGGCGGTCATTTTTGGAATATGCATGGAACTTGGTCATTTTTTCAATGTTTTTTGTAATCACATCTTTACCTGTTTTTCCTCCTGATATTTTCAGATTCTACTAAATCCAAATATCCGGCACTACAACTTCTCACTACTCCTTGTCGATTAATTTTGATATCCGCCACTACAGGTTCTCCTTTACTTGTTTCTCCTCCACTACATTCGCAATAGGGTTTCTTATTTTCTACAGGGGTTTGTACTTTATTATTTTGAAGTTTACATCTTGATTTTACAATTGGGGCTACGGGTGGATCTGATTTGTTGTTTGTAGGGTTGCTGTGGTTGGAGGGTGATGTGTTGATAATATTGTTATTATTAGATTCGGATACAATTTGATGTTCATCATCATCGTCATCGGTAAAAGATCCTGAAAGAGTAACGTTATTTCGAACTAAAAAATACTGTTGGGGTCACCCTTACCAAAAAAAGTAAACCCGGAGTTGCTGAATGGAAAAAGCAAAATCCCAGTATGAAATGTTTTGGTTAACCCCAAGTTACTAATTAACCAAACCAAAAACTTTTGTTTTTATTTAAAAAATTCATTTTAAGCCATTACAAAATTCTAAACGAAAGGTAGGATATAGGTAGGTATTATTTATAAGTTTTTAATATTTTAATNGAAAATGCAAAATCTCAGGATGAAATGTTTTGGTTAACCCCAAGTTACTAATTAACCAAACCAAAAACTTTTTGTTTTTATTTAAAAATTTCATTTTAAGCCATTACAAAATTCTAAACGAAAGGTAGGATATAGGTAGGTATTATTTATAAGTTTTTAATATTTTAATTTCCTCATCCTGTAAAAAGGAAGGTGTTTTTTTTTTTTTTTTTTTTTTTTTATCGTTTAAAAGGAGATCAATGACTTTAAAGATCCATCCAAAAACGTGCACCTACTACTTTTTTTGAGCAGTTTTGGGAAGCCTCCTACTTTTACTACTAAAAGGCCCATTTACACTGCCCGAGCATTCGTCGAACGAGCATTCGTTCGAGGCTCAGGCAGTGTAAACAGTCGCCGTGAACCGATCATGTTCGAAGCGAAGGCTCGTTGGTGCTCGAGCCTTCGCTTCGAACGTAACTGATCGTGATTTCGAGTAACTGATCGTCAGAAATGCTCAAGCAGCGTGAACAGAATGCTGGTTTGTGTTCGTGCCCGTCGAAAACTGGTGAGCAACGATCACGAATGCTCGTTGCTCGTGTATGTTCAGGCAGTGTAAATGGGCCTTAAGACCATTAAGGTATAGCTTTCCCTGTCGTTCACTGCTTTAAAAAACGGCTAGTCTAACTGAGTGAATCCCTAAGGCCAACAAGACGTAGTGTCCCCGAGCAAAATCACATCCGAGTAATGGCACGTTGCATACACCAATAATCGTAAAATCTTTGAAGTTTAGCAATGTCCAGCAAGATTTTACTTGGTGGGCGACCACGAAGTTCGAGCCCTCTTGATGCTGGCTATTTCCGACCCAACCCAGACTGGGAGGTGTAAATGTGGTTATTTGGTTTGTAAGATACCTGCAAATCGAGGGTGAAACCCCTGTCGCGATTAACCTTCAAATATTAAAGAATTGTATGTTTGTATTTAATTTGACTCACCAATTGGAATACTTAGATTCGTAGCACCATGTTCAGATGAAACACCCGTTGAGTTAAATTTCAAATTACTGTTAGGTCCTAAGACATCACTTATTTCATCTGTGTTATGAGTAGTGCTGTCACCTGATACTATAAGAGTCATTTGTCTTGGTTGAAGATGAAGAAGCGATGTTTTGTATATTATTGTACCCAACTCGTGGGGTAACGATGAATTAGTGCTTACTATTCGAAACTTTGTACCCCACAAATTAGATATTACTTGAGCAAGTTTGGCATCCTGCAAAAAAACAAAAAAAAATCAGAATTATGTATTCAGGCGAGCTTTCGATAGCTTTTAGTCTATCATAGCCATATTGACTGTAAGACGCGACGATTGGAAATGAGCATATTGCAGCGCCGAACAATTAACGCGTTCCTGCGAGGGGACTTCTATAATTTATTTAAGAAACCAGTGAAATGGTAAGGAAGCTATACTGACCAGCAATAACATTGGAACAGTATAGCTTTCCAACCATTTCACTTCTATAATTTATTTAAGAAACCAGGTGAAATGGTAAGGAAGCTATACTGACCAGCAATAACATTGGAAGAGTATAGCTTTCCAACCATTTCACTTCTATAATTTATTTAAGAAACCAGGTAAAATGGTAAGGAAGCTATACTGACCAGCAATAACAATGGAACAGTATAGCTTTCCAACCATTTCACTTCTATAATTTATTTAAAAAAATCTACTCTTCGAATTTGGACCAAATCGAACTCGCTATTAAAAATAATATGTATAGATGTGGTGAGAAAAACACTTTTGTGCAAGCGAATGAGCTGGGCCGATGAAACGTCAATGCCTACATAGAGAACCTAAAACAAAAATTTTGTACGATCTGATATTAGAGGTGAAAACTTAAATTAATGTTTACAAGGTACCTATAAGTAAACATAACAGAAACATCGTCAAACAAGGTACTCCTTAGAATTCCAAGAGTAAGTGAAGGCGGGAGGGATGTGCATAAAAGACGCGAGAGGCGAGGACTTGAGGAGAACCACGGACCATGGGTATAATTTTAGAAATAAAAACATTGTTGTGCCCAAATTTGAACTAATAAAGGCTAAAAAGCAATTAATTATATTGGACTGAAATTAATGAAAAAATACCAGCAGATATAAGAGAAATATCGAATATAAGGGAATTTATAAACAAGGTCAAAACATGGCTAAAAACAAATGGCATAAAGTAATAGGAAATAAATCTAACATGAACATGCGCGGATATAGCCCTCTTGTTTTTGGGGGGCACAATTGTACAATATACCTCCAAATCATTTTAGTTGTGGAGGGGAGAGGGGGAGAACTCGTAACCTAGAGACCGGGGGTTCGAGTCCTGGACAGTACTTTTTAATGCAATGTTTATCGAGGTACGATTCTTAATTTTTTAAAAGCTGTAGCGCTTACCACAAATACCTTTCATAAGGGTGATAAGCGATTTTATAAGCGTGATGACGAAAAAAAGTGCCATGAAGGATGACAGACTTTTTTTAAAAAATTTTATTTGCGTATTTCTATTTAATCTCAGAATTGGGAATTATTTAGCCCCTCCCCCTCAATCGGATAAAAGGCTTAGCGGATCACCATTCATTTAATTTTTATTTTTTAATATTTTACGTGATTAGGTATAATGAAATTTGAGAAACACCGCCCGCTTAAAAAAACTGGGGTGGCACGTGCCCCCCGTGCCCTCCCCTATATCCGCACATGATGGTTAGTACTCGTAAGTAACGAATCAACCATACTTAACTAATGATAGCTCATTCGAAAACGAATCAACCATACTTAACTAATGATAGCTCATTCGAAGCACATGGAAAATGTGACCTATGACCCCACAAGAGAAAAAAACTGGGGGGGGGGAGCACGTGCATCCCGGGCCCCACCCTATATCCGCGCATGAACATGACATAATATGGATAAAAAATTACTGAAAAAGGAGATTGCCCAGTATATGACTCCTGTCCACAATACGAGGGATTCTCCCTCAGTGTGGACATAATAACTACTATAGGGTTGTTCTCCTCTTGTGAATGAGGGGACACACAAACAAGGGCGAAATCGGTAGCACAGATTTGGGATCCGCTTTTTTCTCCCCCTCATTAAAAGAGGAGTAATTTTATTCATGTGTAAAGGGGTACAGGTACCAAATCCCATTTATTGTGGCTTTATTAATTTTAAGATTTTATTTTATAAATTGTGTTGTCAATCTATTATATGGTCAATAAATATACATTTACATGTCAAAAGATTTATGCTAGTTATTGTCGCAATGGGCGATCTCGTATAATTTGCTATTTTAAGGATATTAGTTTTGTTCTCAAAGTGTCCTCCTTACCTCGGGTAAAGTGTCCACATAATTCATATTCAAAGAAGTTTCAGAGGCTTTGTGTGCCCTTTTTCTTCTCAGTCTTGGACTTGAACACCCCTCATCGACATCCGAATCATCCCGTTCTTGAGCTTTATCATGCTTAATGAGGGCGGAATTTTCTAAATGATTGATTAATTTATCTAAAAAAATCGGATGTGTTAAAAATCACCATCGAATGGTTGAGGAAAAAAATGGGTGACGCGAAAAAATACCTCATAGGTTTGCAAATCGTTCACTGATTAAAAAAAAATAAAAATAATAATAATAATAATAATAAAGAACGATGAGAAAGTACATAGTTAAGTGTCTACTTAACAGTGAACGAGTAAATACAATTGAAATCATTAGCAGCTCTTTTGTCTTTTCTTCCTATTTAATTTGTTTAGTTGAAGAATAACTTTAAATTAGTAGTCATAATGAAATAATATTTCAAAAATAATTGTAAACGTTAGAGAACTCCACTTTTGAATTCGATATACATCCCAAAATGCACTTGTTTGTATGCATTTATGTTTGTTACGCTATAGGTACAAGTACAAGTCACAATTTTCATCCGACTTTGACCAAATTTGGTATATAGTTTTAGGACATGAAGGGAATTTGCTGTATAGAACGATAATTTATGTCTCTAACGACATTAGTGTGCACACTCAATTAGCTGATAACAATACTAACTCCAAATGTCTCTATTAATATTACTAACACCAGCGCTAGAGTTTCACCATCCTTCCGCCGCATGGGTTAAATTAAGCGTGTTTCCTCGCTTTCTGTTCTATCAGTTATGGATGGACGTCAAGCTGCATACAATAGAAGGCGAGAAAGTTTGAAACCAATTCATTTTACCGGCCCGTCCGTGCATTAAATAAAGAGGAAAAAGTTACTCACCACTAACTTGAGGATCATAAATTACAAAATCTGGTTTAATTTTAGATATTCTTTTTCCTTTTAACAAAGGCACTAGTCCACCAAAATATTCAAGGTACAAAGTATAAACAGCAGGTGTGATGTAGTACTCATTATCATCATGTCTCAGCATGGTGCAATGTAAACGGTGTTTAGTAGCTTGGGATACAAAGTCACGTACATTTGAACCTATTGAAGATAATACTACTCACCCGGATGGTATTCATGAATAGTTTGGAGATAATACTACTCACCCGGATAGTATGCATGAATAGTTTGGATATAATACTACTCACCCGGATGGTATTCATGAATAGTTTGGAGATAATACTACTCACCCGGATGGTATTCATGAATAGTTTGGAGATAATACTACTCACCCGGATGGTATGCATGAATAGTTTGGAGATAATACTACTCACCCGGATGGTATGCATGAATAGTTTGGAGATAATACTACTCACCCGGATGGTATGCATGAATAGTTTGGAGATAATACTACTCACCCGGATGGTATGCATGAATAGTTTGGAGATAATACTACTCACCCGGATGGTATGCATGAATAGTTTGGAGATAATACTACTCACCCGGATGGTATGCATGAATAGTTTGGAGATAATACTACTCACCCGGATGGTATGCATGAATAGTTTGGAGATAATACTACTCACCCGGATGGTATGCATGAATAGTTTGGATATAATTTGTCTAATTTTGTTTGGTAGAGGTAGATTGTATATGTTTTCTCTCTGGCCGTTAGCAATCTCTTTGTAAATTTGTACACTACACAACAGCTGAAGAGAGGATATCCGGGTGGACACCCAAGCTATATGAACTTCGGGTCCAGTAGCTACAAATAGTCGACGATCATTATGACCCCAAGTTAGAGCCGAAACGGGGTGCTGTAAAACATAAAATAAAATAATAATAATAATTAATAAATGAGCGTGTTTCTGGTTTGATTGTTTACTCATTTTTTGTGAGGGGCGGAGATTGCAGATATTTTTTATATTTATATTAGACCAGTCATCAGTCATATAAGACATAAAAAATGGCAAAGGTAGAAAAAAATGGCGTAGTTCTGATTTTTTAATATGTAGTTGGGATACACGAGAGGAGTGTAAAACTAAGTTTGTTATTTTGAAAGACCTGTGCTCGCTGCGTGGCGGTCGAAAACGTTTGATTTTTTTGGACTTTTTTCAGATTTTCGAAAAAATATCGAAAACCGTGATTTGTACGAAATAGTTAATCTATCTTTATTTAGAGTAAATAAAATTTGCCACAATTTGAGTCCAATTGCAACTCTGTGGCCTTAACAGATAGATTTTTTTGAAAAATCACAAAATTTCACTTTGAGCCTCATTTTGAGCAAAATATCTGCTCCAATAGTCATCCTAGGGGGAAGTCATGAGATAGGAAGTTATAGTCTATTTAGATATCTGTCATTTAAGCCCATAGGGAAGCATTTAGGACTAGTAGGATTCTTTTTATGTCAAAATAACCTAAATAGGATCTGAGTGCACTAGCCATTCATCTAATATATGCGACATTGCCATAAATCGCGTAGTTCTGAAATTCGCGTAGGTTGTTAGCATACGTGCGATTAGCATAAAATCACTTTGCCGATTTCGAAAGGTCTGTGCTTGCTGCGCTATGGTGAAAAACTTTCGTTTTTTTTTAATCTTTTTCAGTTTTTCGAAAAAATCTCGAAAACTGTTAATCGCACGGAAATAATTATCCCAGTTTGTTTTAGAGTAAATAATATTTGCCACAATTTGAGTTCAATTTTAGCTTTCAGTGTGTCATACAGGGTGTTTGGCTATAAATGGGACCCCTGAATATGGTGGATAGCTGAGATCAAATGGAACATTTTTTAAAAAAAATCGTTAGTGAGCCAAACGAAGCATAGCCGAGTTACAGGGTGGAGAACGTAATTTTGGACAACTTTCAACGTCGCTTGGTGGCTTCTGTGTGACCGAACAAAAAGAAGATGGACCCTAAATCCTAGTTTTTGATGGCGGTGATTTCAAATATGACATCGAAAATTTAAAAAACTTAAGCAAAATGATGATCTCAGCTACCATATTCAGGGGTCCCATTTATAGCCAAACACCCTGTATACGTGGATTTATTAAGGCTACGAAACATTAGATGAATGGCCTACTCTACAAAATCTGATTTCGTTTATATTTTGACATAAAAAGAATCCTACTGGGCCTAAATGCTCCCCTATGGGCATAAATGACAGATAACTAAGTAGACTACAACTTTTGTTCTTTCCAAATCATCATCCACAGGGGATATCTTATAATTGACAAATTCTACGGAAACAGTTATAAACCTCACTTTCTGTGTCACATATCATCATATACTAATTGTTCTTTTTGTGGAAGATAATAATGGAGTAGGCCCCCAAAACTGTACCAAACACTACGGTATTGGTATCTTTTTTCTGTACGATGATATTGAAAGGAATTCCGAAATCTATCGAAAAATAGTCATTGTTTTTTATTGATAGGGGTTTGTGTGATATTTTATGGCACAATTTAGGGATCAGGTGGAAATAGCTAGCCATTGCAGCTTCCTTCATACTCTCGAGAATTAAAATAACCCCTTTCCAGAAGGTCTCTAAATTACACAATAAAATAGAACCTCTACATTTTGCTAAAATTATCTTCTGCACAGTAGATAAATGTACTAACCTATAGAAGGCACTTACTTGTGAATAGGGAATCGTGGCTGCGTACAATATAATGCCAGACTCTGAATATATTTTAATAATATTTCTGTACTCGCCATCTTTCAATCTAGAACCTGCTACACACAGAAGAGCACCAGAGTTAGACCACTCAATACACATTGGATGTAGTCCTGTGTGAAGCTCCATGTTGGCAAAGTCTTCATAGTTCCTCATTACAACGATGACACCATTGGCCAAGCCAATTGCTATGACGTAGTTAGAGTTACCTGGAAGCCATTGAAACATTCAGTAACAAAGTAATTCAGTTATTCGAAATTTAACACTCACCCATTTCTTTAAAAGGGACGTTTGAAAATTCTTCTCCCTTCCAACATAAACCGCCCTATCACCGTCGTGTCGCGCGTCGGTTTGACATTAAATTGGAGCAAATCTGAATATAAACAATTGAAATATCAGTAAACAAAAAAAAAAAAAAAATGACTGACGTTCAAGGACGACCTTGACAAATGCTATATGATCGCTCTTACCTTACTTGCTTTATTTAAGGCAACTCGGTCCGACTTACTTATAGGCCGATCATCTCCATCCTCCATTCTGAACTTCTCACACGACCAACTCATACAAGTAATGGCAACTCCATTAGAGATTTCAGTGTCGGATATTCGAGCTAGATTCTTTTCTGTGACTATCAAATGTCCGGCACTGGTGCCAAAATAAATCTGTAAACACAAAACATATTCACCCATTTATGAATTGAATATTTGCACTCAACAGATGGGTAAGTACCGAACTAAAATGTAGTCAATCTATCTATTTATTCAACCTGAAGATTGGTCTGCAATCAATTTCCAGGTCTCACTGTCAGTTTTCCATTTTTCCATCCCAAAGAATGATTCCGTCCCAGCATGCTTCCACCGCCTGCTCGATATATCTCGTACGGGGTCTGTCTCTGTTTGGCTTCCCTCCCTTCTTCATTGAATCATGTTCGCTACGAAGGATTGTTTCTCTATGATGTGTTCTATCCATCTGTGTCTATGAAATTTAGCCTTAAGCTACCCATACATTAGGCGACGCGGTCGCTCATCAACTTTGATTGCCGGCAATCACATCGCCGGCAGAAAGGTGTCTTTTTTTCATAGCAATCAAGCAAGCAATCACGTTTCAATCAAGCAAGAACACAACGCAATAGATAAAAAACACGGGCTGCTTTATTGAATGAAACAATATAAACGGCAAAGAGGAAGAATAGAAAGAAAGAATTCAGAAGAAGAAGAAGAAGAAAGAATTATGAAAAGATATAGTTTGACGAGTTTTGCCGAGTTTTGACAGTGGCTATGATCACTAACACTTATGTGTGTCCCTGCTATCAGACCAAAATGAATAATTCGTATTTCTAAAGAAAATCTGCTAAAACCTAAAATAGGTCAAGATTTGTTATAATATCTGGGCAAGGAAGTCTTAGCAATGAACTTCTGTTGTTATAGTAAGTTTTGCAAATACATACTGCGAATATTTTATGAAGATTAGAATTGAAAATGGAAAAATACTAAAATTATTTTTGCGAGTAAAATGTTTTCAGATGAAAATCAAGCAAAACTGCCTTTTTGCGAACGCCAAGACAAAAAAAAGAAAGAACGGGCTATATTAACACGGGACAAGATTCTTATGTAACATCAATAATATTTCCAAAATAATAAGGAAAAAAATTGAGATTTTTTTTACGTAATCTTNGTATGGGTAGCTTTACATTCTTCTCGTTGTTTACCTGGTCTATCCACTTTCTGAATTTGACACAGAATTCTAAGGAGGACACACGATGTTTTCCCATAAGTTCATCATCAAATTTTTTTTATATTTTTCTTTTTACACTTTGTTAAATGAAACAATATAAACGGAAAAGAGGAAGGATAGAAAGAAAGAATTCAGAAGAAGAAGAAGAAAGAGAGAAAGAATTATGAAAAGATATAGTTTGGCTAGTTTAATATAGTTCATTCAATGGGCGGGGTAAATTCCTGAGGACTATTAAAGGCGATTGAAATCCAATGATTGATGTACTTAAAGAAATATGTAATTCAGTGGTATCCCGATATTCCCGATGCCATCAGGAGAGATGTTATATTCATTAGGAACAATTGTCCGCTGTCCGCTCAGTCATAAGAGTGCCGAGTTTTAATAGTGGCTATGACCACTAACACTTATGTGTGTCCCTGCTATCAGACCAAAATGAATAATTCGTATTTCTAAAGAAAATCTGCTAACACCTAAAATAGGTCAAGATTTGTTATAATATCTGGGCAAGGAAGTCTTAGCAATGAACTTCTGTTGTTATAGTAAGTTTTGCAAAACTTCGTTACATATACATACTGCGAATATTTTATGAAGATTAGAATTGAAAATGGAAAAATACTAAAATTATTTTTGCGAGTAAAATGTTTTCAGATGAAAATCAAGCAAAACTGCCTTTTTGCGAACGCCAAGACAAAAAAAAGAAAGAACGGGCTATATTAACACGGGACAAGATTCTTATGTAACATCAATAATATTTCCAAAATAATAAGGAAAAAAATTGAGATTTTTTTTACGTAATCTTGTTCAGGTCAGACATAGAATGCTATTAGCCTTAGTATGAACTTGCAACGACAGCGGAAACCCGTTTTTAGACACCCCGAAATGCGGGCAAAACCAACATAGGGCTTTAATTTTCTTAAAAAGATGCCCAAGTGTTCCTTGATGCTAAGAGTGCCTTTTTCTCAAAAAAAAAATCCATTAACTGGTTATAGAGTTACGAGCTCTTTTCCGACCCATTTTTTCCCATAAGAAATACATTGACGAATTTGTTTTTATTCATAACTTTTTAAGGGTTTGACCAATTTGGATGAAATTTTGTAGGATTGTCCATCTAGTTTATTGATATGACGTATTTCACAGATCACTCGAAATGCGACGTAATTCAATTTTCTTTTCGAGATAAATTTGCAATTAGGAAAAGGTCACTTCGATAGTGAAAAACGAGGTTTTTGTCAAGAAGTAAAAGTAATGGGATGTTTGCCCTTCAGCATATTGAACAATGCTTCACAAGAAAGAGAAGAATAGCTTCCATGACAAGACTTTGCTTTGGACTTTGATGAAGAAATTAAGGTTTTTGTGTTACTGGACACGGAATGTAAACATGAACAAGTGCTTCCCGTATCACAGGAAAATATAAAATTCACTCAGCAATGGATAATAAACGTCGCCAGTTGTTCATTCTAATTTTCTTTATTTGAGTAGGTAATGAAAAATCTAG
Source organism: Pachypsylla venusta (assembly GCA_012654025.1). NCBI lineage: Eukaryota > Metazoa > Arthropoda > Insecta > Hemiptera > Aphalaridae > Pachypsylla > Pachypsylla venusta. The sequence continues at coordinate 8,835,629 of CM022879.1, read as the reverse complement.
GCATTCCGTTGTACATACTTTCATGGCGTACATTATATTTATCGTCGAGAACTAGAAATGCAATAGTCTGACCTACTAATCTAGAAATCTTTATAAAACTAACAAGACAGAGTGAAAGGGGAAGAGGGAAGAACTTGACCTATGACCTCTAGAATATCGAAGAAAACAGTTTGAGGCGATGAGGACGTCGAGATACAGCGACTTTGAAAAAAAAACCTTTTTGAATAAGAGATTGAAGGCTAGAAAAAAGTGCCTTAAAATACGAATTGTTCTTTTGGTATTCTGTGGAAAGGCGCGGATATTTCACTCACGCTAAGACAAAGACATATGAGAGAAGATGAATGCAGATAGGAAAGGGGGAGGGATTGGATAGATCCGAAGCTTTTAGTTAGAATAAAAAGGTCGGGTTTGGCCGGGCTCTTTGTAAAGCACCAACTCTAATTTAAAAAAATCTTTGATCACATTTTTGAAAACTAGTGAACTAGAACTAGAACATTGGAGTGAAGAAAAGAAAATTTAAGACTCTTGATTACACTCAGTCCAATATGATTCGTATATTCGTGAGCTAAACTCCTCTTTGGGGCTATGTAAGCCCATGCACCTAAACCTCTGGTGGGCTTTTTGTGCTTGCCAATATGATTGGATTTATAGACACTAAAATAGTTGAGAATAGTTACTCAAGGAATATGTCAAAATCTAAGTACAAATTCAAAGCTGCTTCTGTGGCGAATAGTTTCTTGCCTATTAGAGTAAAGAAATAAGAAAATTACAATCTGACCTTTGTTCAGTTCCATGTACCTATTATAATACTTGCAATTCCAGTAACTTCTCTTTTCAAACTTACCAATTCGTCGTCTGGTGTCCATACTCCACATGTAATAGTACCACATGGTATTACTTGGCTGTCTATCAAATTAAGAAATGCCGTAGAAATTCGTTGACCTTGAACTGTTCCCACCAAGACGAATCCATCCTGGAAAAATATATCAAAATCTTACCTAAACCATTTGTACGATTATTGTTTAAACCAGGCGTTTCCAATTCTTAACCACTTGCAAAGTATTAGCACAAAAACACTGAAATCAAACCAATGCCCGCCTCATTTGCACATTTTTCCTCCCCTGATAAACCGTTCTTATTTTACGTTCATTTCACTACTTTTAAAAATCTCATAAATCTTGCTAAGCTCTCCTTTACGACTTTTCACACTTTGGAAACTCACTTTCACATTTATTGCGGTGTGCTTCTTAACAACTTTCATTTATGCCCACCACTCACCTGATAGCATATTACAGCTAATCTTCCATCATGTGACCAACTGAAATGTGTCACTCTGGTGTTTCTGTCGTTGATTAATTCTATACTCCATCGTCCTTCGTACTTGATCCAGACAAAAATAACGCCTGACGCATCACAGGACGCCAATTTTTGATAAGGTTCATTCCATTTGACGATTATCACCTGAAACACACGCCATTTATAAATATCAAAGAAAAACACTGAGTGCGAGAGAGGCCGGAACTTGGCTGGAACACTGTCGTGCATCTAGGTCTGCTTGAGATTGTGACATCTAGGTCTGCTTGAGATTGTGACATAACTTGAGGGTGACTCTGACTGCTAATATGCAACGTTCTCCTTAATTGATGGGTGAGCTTCATCGGGCGAATTAACCCCGGAAGGACTCGTCAAAATTAATCTAGCAAGAAGACTGCTCAAACTCTCTTAGCAGTTGAAAGTTGAACTTTAGCTAGAGCATCAACCTAAATACACAAAACACCACTGAGACTGAGATATAAGAATTCCAAACATTAGAAAGTGAAAATCAATGGTATTCTTACCTCAGATCGGTGTCCTCTCAAATTGTAATTTGTTCTTGGCGGTAAATGTGTTCGCCAACAGTTTTGTATAGAAGACGTGTAAGTGACCCCAACGATTCCTCTTACATTGCCCGTGGCTAACCACCCTTCATTATAATAACTCGTACGGTTCAGCTTCCATCCATCACCATCATCCTAAAATCAAACGAGAGATCAGTTGTGTACAGGGTGTCCAAGTTGACAATACTTTCTGATTACAGATGCTAATACCTACTAAAAAATAATCATATGCAGGGCCGTAGACAGAAAACCCGGGCCGGGAGGAAAAATTTACGAGTCCCTCTATTATTCTTTATCTAAAATCATTGTATTGGCAGTAATAAAAGTAAAAGTAGGCAATTCACTTAGTTGATTTGAAAAGGCCAAATTTCACTGCTAAATCTCGAGAAAAAGATTGAAAGCAAGATTTCCAAACATGAATGCAGAACATTTGGCAGTGTGTACAGACCCCATGAATACTAAACCATAAAGTATAAAGCCCATAAAGTGTGATGGGAAAATATTAAGAAACCCCGCATAAGCGAATAGGTTTATTTTTCAACGGGTCCATCTTGGAAATAATTCAAGTGTTTAACTTGCCCACAAAAAAAAAAAAATAATAATAAAAAAAATACTCTATCCAAAAATATGACTAATTTAAATTCCTACATTTTTATATAACACATTTTCCTGTAAGATGTAAAAACAAGGTTGCGGAGATGCGGTTTTCATGATTTGGTAATACATGTATAATATATTTCCTAATAAAAATGGAATTAGAGCATTCTAATTTGGTAATACATGTAATATATCTCCTAATAAGAAATGGAATCACAGAATCTTAATTTAGTAATACATGCAATATATCTCCTAATAAGAAATGAAATCACAGCATCCTAATTTGGTAATACATGTAATATATCTCCAAATAAGAAATGAAATCACAGCATCCTAATTTGGTAATACATGTAATATATCTCCAAATAAGAAATGAAATCACAGCATCCTAATTTGATAATACAAGTAATATATCTCCTAATAAGAAATATAATCACAGAATCCTAATTAATACATGTAATATACCTCCTAATAAGAAATGGAATCACAGCATCCTAATTTGGTAATACATGTAATATATCTCCTAATAAGAATTGGTTTCACATCATCCTAACTTGGTAATACATGTAATATATCTCCTAATAAGAAATGGTTTCACATCATCCTAATTTGGTAATACATGTATTACCATATTATTTTATTTGGAAATGGTTCTAATAAGAAATGGAATTGCATTAAATCCAATATTAATAGTCAACCCGAAGGATTTGAAATGTAACAAATAAAATAGTGATTGAATTTGGAACACTCCATGCAGTCAGCAATCAAACTTAAAATGAAGTACTTTATCTTCTACACCGACACACACGTAATGTAATAAAGTCCTGATCGTCGCAATCTATCATCACAATAAATGGAATTATACTCTCCTGTCACGCCATGTCATAAACATTCTGGTCATTAATAAAGTAGCAGTACAGATACGAGACTCAAATTGTTACAGAAACATGTTCCCAGGGGAGTCCCGCAAATGTCATGAACCTATTATGTTCATATCTTTTGTCTTGTAAGAGTTCAAAGTTTTTTTTTTTCAACAATAATTTTCCTTCAAGGGCCCATGGGGCTTCAGTTTACGCAATATTTGATGAAAGAAAAAAAAACGAGTTGTAAAAAATTCTTATGACCTCCAAAACAATAATATTTTCTTGTTGTTATTTTGTAAATTGTAAAAGATGTAAGTTTTCTTTTGTTATTAAGTCACAATGTTTGTGGGCATCATAGCATTACAAGGTATTTTCAACATTCACTCCAATATCACTGAGCATAAGCTACACTTTAATACTTTTTACCTTATAATGCTACTACTTGGCACTATTACCATAGCTACTCAATTGTCCTTAGGACAATGTGCTTGGGGGTAACTCAGCCGTTACCCCAAACACAATCAGACCGAGTAAAAAAATCGAAAAAAACCTTACTCAAATTTTCGACCCATTCAGGAATCGAACCCGGAACCTACTTGGTGCAAGCCGAGTGTGGTGCACACTCGGCCACGGACGTCTTTGTTGTTATTTTAGAGGCGTTCCTGTCTAAATTAACGTTTTTCATTTCTATTATATATATATATATATATATANTATAAGACAACACAAAAACAAGTATCCCTTAGATTTTAGGGGGATTAATTTTAGACTAAAAAATTTTTGGCCTCGGCCAGTCGTTTAGGCTGGGCAACGACTGGCTTCGAAATCTTAAATGAGAAGGTATATCAAGTGACACCTTGTTTTAAAGGTATCGTTAATAGGAGTTCTTTCCTGTGTCTTTTTGTCGATTCAGAGGGAAACGACAGGAGGAGGGGTAAAAAGGCCCCACTGCCCACCAGAGGGCCTTATTTTTTTGACAAGAGAAAATCGATTTCGAAAATACACCCGAATTAAAAGGCAAGAATCACATGATACTTCACAAAAAAACCTTGTTCTTTCTACTCATATACCTATTTCCGCCCTTTTGTGGCATTATTTTTTTATGAAAACTCCCCCAAGTCGTTGAAAAGAGTTAGCATTCAGTTGGACTCCCTAGACACTAATATATTTAATTTTGGATACAATTTATTACCAAGATATTTTCCCTCAGCTATAATAATTCTTGCTACTAAGGAAAGTTTTATGTTGAATAGAAAATATTGATGTTCTTTTTGTCGAACTTATAGCATGTGATGCGTACACGATAATCTAGAAAGCTGTAAGAAATTACTAGCAGTTGCTGGCATCTTCATTTGCGTCTTTGGATCTATAGTCGTAATTCCTTTTCGACAAAATAATATTTTCCGAGAGAATGGTAAGAGCCAGGGACTTCAAATTTGGTATGTATATCAAATTTAGTGTCTAATTACGCTCCAGATTTGGAATCGCCACAAGAAGAAAAAAAATCACCACCTCGATTTTTTTTTGGTGGGTGGGGGGGGGGGGTAGCCAGTANGGGGGGGGGGGGTTAGCCAGTAAAAGAATAAACCGATGTGTCGCATTGGCAGAGTTTTTTTGATATGTCTTAAGGTTCGGGCTGCATGATTGTATCGCTAAAAATGATTTTGCTCTAATTTGTCGGTCTTTTGATCTTACTGTACCACAATAACGCCCGGTCGCGTAATTCAATATTGATGAAATTTGGTGTGGATATCTGCCGACTTATGTACTCTGTCTATGTTGAACACATTGCATACTTAATATTAGGCATTCACAAGCGAACATTAAAATAAAATACGTAACTTGTGAATCTGGTCCAGTACATGCACACAGTGGCGTACGTAAGGGGGTCTTTCCAGGTTCGGACCCCCCCCCCCATAAAAAAATATTCAAATTTTTATGTCCCTTTCGTACGTTTAGCGGATATATACGTCAAAATAGCTTCCCCACCGTTTCACCTCTTTAGAACAAATTAGAACCCGTGAGTGGTCCTCTATAGGGAATTATTTCTCACCCTGTCGGCAAAAACGCATTAACTTGGTAATTATTGGCTCCAACTTGTCGGATCTCTCAGTAGCTGTTCAAAATATGTTTTACTTTGTGCTCACAAAAAATTGCCGACATACATTGCATTTCAGGATTTCAGTTGCCTGAGGCATTCGGAAAGGTGAAGACGAGGACCGCAGTGAGAATTTTTCTCACATCGCGATCAGTCGCGTCGTACTTTTTTTGTCGAAATTTCTGAAATTTCTCGTCTTTCTTTGTGGCTATTTATTTAATTACATAATAATGTAAACATAATAACGACCTCAATAATTAATTATTTAGGTACCTACATTTCTAACATTTATAAATAATATAAGAAAAAAAGAGTGCCAAAATAGGGGATCGAACTGGGTACTATTGGAAAGTAAACAATCGCTTCAAATATAGATCAATGAAGATTTTGAACAAATTCTTTGAAAAAAAATCAGTTATTTTCTTCGACCACACAGCAAAACCAGGGTGAGAAAAAATCTCTATAGTGGACCGCTTATGTTCTGCGGCGGAAGGGGACCACTCACGGGTTAAAACAATTTAGTGGTATTCATTGATAGTAATTTGTGGAGGGTCTTAACTTCAAGCCTCCCCCCCGCTCATTTTTGACCGGACCAGACTGGCGATTTAAGGGATAAAATAAATATGCACAAATATACCTTCAAAATCCTGGAAATTTCAAACCTCTCCCCCCCCCCATGTTTTGACTGGAGCAGAAAGGCAATTTTTTGGATAGGTATGACCGTATCAAAAAAAAAAAAAAAAAAAAAAAAAAAAAAAAAAAAAAAACACACTTTTGCCTTGCACAAACATACCCTCAAAATCCAGGAAATTTCATCAAACTTCCTCAGAATTTGACCTCGAATATTAGATAAAATGAGTAGCAATATATATTTTAGATATTTCAATTCCCATNCCCCCCCCCACGGAAATTAAATACTGGCTATAGCCCTGATGGTCAGTCCACATCTTATTACCAAAGGTAAAAAGTCGATATATGAACTCCCCTGCTGAAAAATACCCCCCCCCCACACACACACAAAAAAAAATCTTTTACTACCGCTCCTCAGTAAGTGGCATTTTTTCACTTCTTGTTAACATATGGGTATTTAAATTAAATGATAGTTCTTAAGTAGGTAAGACCCATTTCCCATTTGGGATCTATTCACCGTGACTGTTCATCGAATATACAAGGGGTACTAAAAAATAGAAAAATAATAAAACGCATGCGCTAAGTTGGAGAGTTTTTGTAACCATATCAAGTAAGTCTCCAAAGACTTGTAGATTCTTTTGGTCAGAAACCATCTCGGACATATGCCCAACAACTCACGAAAGTTTCATAGTAAGCGGAGGTGTGGTTTAGGAATGCATAGAGGGCATACCTACATACAAACATTCATTTTTTTTATATATAAATAATATTAAAGCCACGGTGAAGAATGTGGCAGTCAGTGTACTCGATCTCATTTGATTCTGAGGGAACATGCAACGTGCGCTACCCTACAATCCTGCCTAATGTTGCTCTTAGTGACTTAGTATTATCCCAGCCATAGGGCTACCCTTTATTTTAAGGACGCCTTAATGAGAATATTTTCCTTTCAAAAAATAAACCCAGTACCTACTGATAATTCAAACACCGATCCGTTCCCGGGGGTCCTCCTTCATAAAATAAATAGATTAAAAACTCCAAAAGCAAAAAGTTAAATAATAATAAATATTTTCAACTCACGTCAGGTATGTCTCCCTCAGGAACTTTTCCAATCCAAGATAAGCTTAAAATATTACAATCACATTTGGAGTTGCCATTTCTTTCAAAATGCACGTGCATGACGTTTCAGGAACAAACTTTTTGTCCTTTCAAACTTTGAACTTATTCATTTGAAAAAATATTTTATTAGGTATGAAAATGAACTGAAAAGGTTACAGAAAATATATATACGGTTTCATTTATGCTTTGCTACGATTCTTATTAGGACAAAAACTTTAAGGGGGGGGGAGCACAGATTTGTGTCCGGCCTTTATATTGTAGCCGTATTGTTTGTTTCACCAGAGACCTTAGAGGCATTGCTTTTCTGGGTGTTTAGTATTTTCTATTTTGACCGATCCCAGATCTCAACTAACTCTGAAATGTCTGGTCATAATTTTGAAAACTATGCTCCTGCTTTGAGATGATATGTCATAGCGACAAACGGTTTGACAATTTCAAGTTCTGATAATTATCCTGGGGTCCTAGACCATGGAAATCCATTCTGAAAATGCGCCCCCGCATCTTTATCGATATTGAATAAGTACAATTTTTTTATTATTATTTCACAAGAAAATTATAAGAAATAATAAAGTAGAAAGTGTTCTTAATGCACGCATAGTATTTAATACAATACCCGCATCAATAAAGCATAAGGTGGTATATCTGTTTCGCGATTCCTAATAGTTCTATGTAGCGCATTTGTTGCTATCCCTTGTGTGAAGTTGGTAACGCAAAGTTGTAAGTTTCTGTGATTGGCCATTCATAATTATTATTATTATTTTACTCTCATTGCACGAGTGCTACTTGTTTACGCCTCACTTATTCATTTAATTTTCTGCGCCTTCAATTGTGAGCGCCCCCATTTCTGGCGCTCTGCTCGGCGGAACGCCTAGAACTACCCTAGAGCCGGCACTGACATATTGGATAAAAAATTTAGTGATCATCTCACTGGAACTATGCTCCGAGCTCCTGGGTTCGTATTCTGGCAAAGTTAGAATTTTCAGTATTTTAAATAACAACATGTGCTAATTAAGTCAGTCTAAGGAATTGCACATTTGGTTCACTTGTGCACACAGAAGTGAACCAATTTTTTTCCTTGATTTCTAAAATAGGATTTTCCAAGTAAGCAATTTCAATTCTGAGGATAATATTTTGTTCCCTATTTTCGGTAATACATATTTGATCGAAAAAAATGAGTTCTAGTTTGGCACCACAATTTTTCTTAACAAGTCTGTTTTTCTGTGAATTTGTTCTTAAGGTGGTGAACTATTCAAAAACCACGCATGGGCCATATTACGGATCGCGATATAAAAGTGCACTTTCTGGAAAAATGAAAAGTCTGTAAGGAGAATTTTTTAATATGATCGTAAAGTGCTAATCAAGACTAAGATTTGGCTAACTATGTGAGTCTCAAAAAGTAAAAGCAAAGGGCATTTAATAATAATAATAATAATAATAAGCCCCAATTTCACCCGTCAGGGAAAGGGCCTCTTCCCGCATCAGTTATGCAGAAAGGTAAAAAAATATATTGATAATTGATCAGCTGATCAATTGAATTTTACGAACCCCATTACCTATTATAGTCTATACTAGTCCGTTGAGTATATTACGAGTAAATCAGTTTAAAATGTTTGCGAGTAACATGAACTATATCTTAATAAGCTAAACATATAATAAATTAATTAGGACAAAAATATAAATGATAAAATTATTTGGATAGACATTTAATGACTTCCAAAATTCAAAACGGGTCCTATTCACTTCATTTTACCGTGATCACTTAAAATGTGTAAAACGTTCATCAGAATGTAAACAGTAACACACACCTAAAATAAGCTAGATCATTTCTAGCATATCAATGGGTTAGTTGCTACAGAAAGAGAACTTATTGTCTTAGGGGTTAGGAATGTATTTTGGTGTCGATATATTTTAAGGAGAACTAGGATTGCAACCTTTTCCGTTGATTTTTTAATGGGCTCAACACTAGTAACTAAATACATAGTATATCTTATCGACTACCTATTAATACTAAGCAAAGAACCTAAAATATCTAGGGATCTGCTGAAACTAGGAAACTGAAATTTTGGGGTGTAGAACCCATTAAGTAAAAATATAGTACTATAATTAAAATACGAGCACTATAACAATTGTATTTAATCTATTTACTATTATCATACAAATTTCTTATCGTATAAAAAATATTTTTAAAAAATAAAACAATATAGTTAAGTGTAAACCTTTATTATTAACTGTTATTCCTTACTTAAATAAATAAACTTGAAATAAGGTACCAAAGTTTAAAAAGATTTTTCAATAAATAAAAATAATAAACCTAGAGAAATTTTTTTTTTTAAAAAAAGTGCCTGCCAAACAGAATCTTTTTTTTTTTTTTTTGTATATAAATATTATTTTCCAACACGTTAAATTATTAAACACTTGCCACAAACAATGGAAATAATATTAAAATTATTATTTACTAAAATAAAACGAATTAATTATCTACAACATTTTTTTATAAATTTTAAACTTAAACAATATGACAAGAATGAAAAACTGAACTGAAAGCAAGTTGTTTGAAAAAGAAAACATCCCCAGAGAAAGTTAGTTGGGAGAGTTTTCATATATGAAATTATTGATTTTCCAGCTCCGGAAATATAATTTTCTCCTATCCCTCCCTTTTAACTTTATCTTTCATACTTAAAATATAGAAAATAAAAGTATTGCATCGTCCAGAATATTTTTTCCTCAATAGTTTCGTTTTCTTTTTTAAAAACTCAAATGAAATTAAAAATAACTTCTGGGAATACGAAAAATTACAATGCATTTTTTTTACCACTCTCGTGGTACCTTTTGTATCAATTTGAAAAGAATACTTTTTCTTCCAAAAATGTATCATTACCTAATGCATGTTTGGATTAAAAATACCAAACTTAAAATCTTCATTGCCAGCGTCCGGCTATGTTCAGATGATCGCGCGGTACGACGAACCGCGCGGCACAAGATCAATCTAAATAGTGCATAATATCTACGTGGTACTAGTTCTACAAATCTGTAATGACTTGTTCAGTTGATCCGCGCGGTTTGAGGCAAAATAAAATAGCCAAGAAGATATTTTGAAGCCAGACTTCCGCGCGTACATACGTTGTCATGTGTGAATGCTCCTCTAGCACGGTACCGCGCGATCATTTGAACATAGCCTCAATGGTACGTTGAATACCTACTCCAATTCTCGTAAAATCACTAAAGTTAAGCAACGTTAAGCGGGGTTTTAACTTGGTGGGTTCAAGTCGTCGTGAAGCTGGCTATTTCCGGACCAACCCAGGCAGGGTGAGGTCAATGTGGGCAACTCCTCAGTGTAGTTTTAACTCCACAATTTTTATTTAAACGTTTCTTTCGGTTGGTATTCACATATTCTGTTCATAGAAACAGAAAAAGATCTACAATGCACAGAACTTACTACTAGTAATTGAACGAACAACATCTAGTTTTAACTCCACAAGTTTGTTTAAACATGTGCCTGTCTGTTCCACAATAACTCTGGAATGCCGAGAATAGTGTTCGCAGAATTTGCTGTTCTAGAGTTATAATGGTACAATTAGACATGTAAAGGAATTGTGGATTTTGTGTCTGTTAGTGATATGCAATCGGTATGATGAATTTTTGTTTGTCAGTCGCTCACTAATAAACTTGTTAACAAGAAGACACGTTCAGTGCCATTTTCCGTACGATTTATTTTTGTAAAAGGTCATAAATTTTGAATGAAAAAAATTTGCTTATTTTAGGAGAGCGAAAGATGAAAACTTTGATTCTTTTTGAGTAGGTTGTAGGTGTGTTTGTCGGTAATGGGTAATGCTTTACTTATTGACATACATACTAAAGGGGGGAGGGTTTTCTCCGTGGACGTGTGCACGTGTTCATAACAAATAGAAATAGATCTTGCAATTTATTGTTTTATGTGATTTTTATTTAATATTAGTTTTCCCATTCCGTGATAAAATAAGATTCACTTATGTTTGAAAACGAATATTTAGGGTTGGTCACTTATGTTTGAACAAGAATATTTAGGGTTGGTCACTTATGTATGAACACGAATATTTAGGGTTGGATCTCAAGTGGGATCAAATTAGAGATTTTGTTGTTCCTTTTAAAATCAACCAATAAGAATTGGATGGCCCTTGGCTGAAACTGTGATGGTATACGCTTCAGGGCGTCCTGGTGCGTAGTACATGTTGCCGTGAGGACGATTGATTGCCATTGTTTTTCGGCATACATTATGCTGATTGACATAGTTCTGGAGGCCCATTTCCAAAAACTTATTTGGAGCAGCAGTCTCATACATCTCTGGCCACCATCGGAAACGATGGTGCATCTCTTAATTGATATATTACGACAGGAATATTCTTTGGGCAATCAATATTCTCATTTGGGGGGGGGGATNNNGGGGGGGGGGGATTAGACTTTTCATCTATAATAATCTATATTGTCACGGTAAAGATTTAAAATATTCCATAAAACGAAAGTTGAGTGCGGGGAATGATGTGCGCTAACCGTACAAAAGATACCGTATGAAGTACATTTTTTTATTAATTCTGGAGAGGGGTTTTAATTCTGACCCCTGCCCTCTCAATTACGCCACTGTAATAATTATTTAGTATGTTAACCACATAACCTCAGATTTATTAAGTTGGTTAAACTGGAATGGTATGTCAAGTAAAATCATAATTATGGTTTATAAAATACTATCTTCAATTGGCGAAAAATTAAATAGATGTTGAGTAGAGTGAACTAGTTTCGTCCTCTCCTGAGAACATCGTCAGAGCTAGATGAGAGGACGAAATAGTTAGCTTAAATTTGGATGTTTTTAATTTTTGGTCAAGTGAAGCTATGGGTAGATCCCTCAATATCATTTTATCTGTCTTATTCCCCCGGATTTCACTTATTGCTATCTCCGATAATGATGATCAAGTTATGAAGACCTAGTAATACTTCAATCTACAAATCTGCACAGTGATGAATGACTTTGGTTTATTATTTTCAATAATGAACCCTTGAAATGTTTAAATAAAGTTCTCTTTCCACTGAGACTTTAGGAGGGATTCGTAATTTAAAGTTAAAGTATAATATTTATAAAATAAGAAATGTTTTATGAATGACAAAATCAAATTTTATTATATTTTAATATATAAATGTGTAAGAATAACTATTTACAATAAAATTCCTACAATAATACATACATACACATAAATCAAATAATACGATAAAACGAAAAATAACCAATCCAAAATCTATCAAATGATAGTCATGAAGACCATTTTGAAAGGAATGCAGGGGGAGGGGTAATTTCTTCTCTCCATGTTAAGAGGAAACAAAAATCGATTAAGCGCTACTAGCACTTACCGTTCTTGAAATATCTTGTTCGTAGACCGACAGACACACGCATGGACCAATGGCTGAAACTCGAGATTTGAGCTCTAGGGACATCAAAATGTGTTTTGGCATTGAAAACTCGACATCAAAAATTTCAGCCCATTACAATACTTTCCTTTTTATAGGATAAGGAAAGTAAAAAATAAAATACCATTAAAGGGCCGTCCTGAATCCTCGGGTGGCCCAATAGCACCCAAAAACTAATCGGCAAGTGAAAAAACAGTCGTATTACGCGTTCGAGAAGAAAAACGGACAGACAGATTAGTGCAATCGGTAGAGTACCTATCTGACTTCTTGATCACGTCGTCCATTAGGGTTCCTCAGAATCTTGAGAGTTGGTAATTCATAAAATTATTTAATAGCATTCAATCAAATGAATGACAAAGTTAATGTAAAACTTTTTAGTGCCGCAATGTTCATTTAAAATTGTGACAATTAGAATTGACATTAAAAACCAGACGGTCTCAATTTATAAAATCTAACGTTTCGTTATTTAATCTCTATCAAAAATTTATGTTCTTGTCGCCAATTATTTTTCATCATTTTTACCTTTAACTTTAGGACTAGACAACGTAATTAACTGCACTCGACGACCTGGCGTTAATCGTTTTGGACTTTGGAAGGATCTCGGTGGAGTGAACACATGCACATCTTTCTTATCTTTTTCATTAGAAGGTGATGCGATTGCAGAAGCTGCACTTTTAGAATGTCCTCCCGGAGATTCAGAGATATTTGAAAAATCTGAAAGAGTTTTATTCGATTCGCAAAGTTCTTCCACAAAAACTGGATTGATCATAGAATCACTTGTATTTTCTAATGCCATATCAAAGTCTATTCCTTGGTCTTTATTCCTTGGACTTTCTGGATGTTTATTTTTACACTCTTGTTCGACAAGTTTGGGAGTATCTTTTGGATCACTCTTTGAATCCTCTGCCACCTCAGCATTTACAATTTTATTATTTCCTTTCTCAATATTTTTCGGCATATTTTTAATTTTATCATCACTACCATCGTTGAGATTAATATCATGTAAAGATTTTTCTCTGATTTTTTCTTCGTCCAATTTTCGTTTTCTGTTAGGACTTGACAATGTTATCAACTTTACTCGTCGAGGAGTTTTATTTGGTGTACTCATATTTTTATTTTTATTATTCGAAGACGTTTTTGTCGATGGCGTCGTAATAATTTTCTCACTATTTTCTGGTGTATTTATATTTTTGTCGCTATCCATATCTATTTCCATAGGTTCAGATGTCACATCAGAATGCTTAATGTTTTCTTCATTCTTCTCCTCTAATGTTTTTACATTTTTATTTTCGGTTATCGTACTTTTGATTACTTTGTCTTTATTTTCATTATTTTTCTCTGCTAATACTTTTCTATCTTCTGATTTTTGTTCGCTTTTCATATTTTCTTGGAATGTGTTAACATCAGCATTTTCTTTCAATTCTTCGACAGTAGGTTCCATATATGGAGTGCCTATTTCTTTATCGCCAAATGATATGATGGAACAATAACCATCAGTTGATGATGCCATTAAGAATTTCCCATCTTTTGACCTATATTTAAAACAGAGCAGGTTGATAGAAATAAGTTGAAAGAAAAAATAAATTCGAAAAGATCCACAAATGTCTTTCTTTCGTGAACCATTATCAAATAAAAAAAAGTTTGCACATGTGGGTTTATTATTTTACTGACTAAAAAGCGGCACTTTTGTTATTTAGCGTTGACTGATTCTGATTATATTTTGGTATGTATAGAACCTCTATTTGGTACATACCAAATTTCATCAAAATCGGTCAAATTATACAATTCGTAAAGACCTGGAAATCCTAATCGATTTGAAAATCAATTCAAGTCTGGAGACCTGGCCAAACTTTCTAAACATTTCACCAAAAATTTTAATTTCTCCGTGAAATGCAAAAAAAAAAAATCTGGCCAATGAGAGAACACCGTTTTGTCACTTAATACTGTATACATTTTTTGGTGAAATCCAGAATCGATCACGTCACATTTTTTTCCTGCTTAAAGTCCTTTTAAAAAGTTAGTATTGATCATTCATGCTGAAGGTTTCGCCCTTCTATCCTTCTATAACTAGAAACTTACAAACCACCTACCTGCATTGACCTCACTCAGCCTGAGTTGGATCAGGAATAGCCAGGGTTCAAACCAACGTGGTCACCTGTTAATTAAAACCTCACACGACGTTGCTTAACATCAGTGATCTTACGGGAACTGTTGTATTCAATGTGCCATAGACGCTGGTCCCACGTCACCTTTTCATGCACTGATGAGTGTAAATAGTTCCCTAGTAAATAGACCTCCTTAACGGAGTATTTACTGTTTGTCTTCTAAATGCCCCATAAAAATGTGATCTTCATTTTTTTCCTGTACAAATTCCCAAAAGGTAATCTTGGTAGTGTTTTTCAGGATATCTTTTTCTCAAAAATCTACCTCTCAGCGTAACAGAACCAGTTCTAGGGTTCAATTTCTGATTTTAACTTACCACGCAACATCAGTGAGCTTTGTGTAGTGAATGTTTGCAATAAATGCAAACGGTACGGCATGCTGAGTGTCATACAAAACAATATTATTCTCTGTGGCTACAGCTATGACAATTCTGTATGGTAATTTGAACAGAGGCTTTTCTTTAGTAGGTTTCAATTCAAATAAAACTGGACAGCACTTTACTGCGACCGAATAGAATTGTAACGACGGTAGACAAACTGCTGGCCTGCAACAAATTAATTAAGTTCAAAGTTAACGATGCTAAAGGAAGTCTAGGTAAAACACGTCAACTAAGTGTATGAAAGGCTATCTTTTAAAAAAGGAAGAAGATTATAAGGCTACTAGATAAGACGGCAAAGAACTAAAAGCTACTTCAAACAGGAAGAGGCTATCTTAAAAAGCAAGCAAAAGAAAATGGTCTACCTAGATTGATAAGGCTATATGAAATACAAGTAGTAATGGTCTGTTTGTATTGATCAGGCTACTAAAAAACTCAAGTAGATCTGATCTACCTAAAAAAATGCAAAAGGAAATGGTCTGATTGTATTGATAAGGCTACTAAAAAACTCAAGTAGATCTGATCTACCTAAAAAAATGCAAAAGGAAATGGTCTGATGGTATTGATCAGGCTACTAAAAAACTCAAGTAGATCTGATCTACCTAAAAAAATGCAATAGGAAATGGTCTGATTGTATTGATCAGTCTACAAAAAAACTCAAGTAGATCTGATCTACCTAAAAAAATGCAAAAGGAAATGGTCTGATTGTATTGATAAGGCTACTAAAAAACTCAAGTAGATCTGATCTACCTAAAAAAAAATGCAAAAGGAAATGGTCTGATTGTATTGATAAGGCTACTCACCAGCGTTCACTCTCAGACGCTATCCCACTACTGCTTCCCACGGAGACTTTTGGCTGCTGGGTTTCCCCCCTGGCCCGGTTCGCCTCTCCTTAGCTAACCTGGTTAAACAATGCTCCCACTGTTAAACCATATTGATGACAAGCTTAGTGCGGACGTCCAGTCAACGTAAATCAACTGGTGAATAGAACTCCCCATCTCAAACCATCCACATTCCCCGGCTCCGCGATAGCACGGTTACAGGAACTCGCCACATTCCCAGCCGAGAGACAGTGAAGAAATAGTAATATATAAATGAACTTGACACAAAGTTAACATTAGAGTCACTAGAGTGCAGTAGTAGTTCAGAAAGAGCGCCAATATAAAAATTCTCAACTTTCTAATTACTTTCAATTTTTAAACACTCGCGTGAGCTCACGTATTCCTTTTGTACAGCATCATTGGAGTGTTTATAAATATTCGCGAGAGCTAATGTGCGACTAAATAATTTAGAATATTACCACTCTAATGCACAATAATACATTTGGTATCTAGCGCGAGCGAACGCGAGCATTTCATAACCACGCTCAAAATAAGAAATAAATGGTACGGAAAACCGTTCTAGACTTTATCTTTCTTATTTCAAGTAATTTTTTTAACATTCGGTTGTTGTCTCTGCCTGTATTGAACATAATATGACGAGTATTACCTATTTCATTTATAATATGTTTAATATGTAAATGTCTTTGGAGAATAAATTCTCATTTTTGAAGGAGATAATTTTTAATTTTCGTCTTACGACTTTTTCAATTGAGAGAATAGAAAGTAATTGAATGAAATTTAATAATTAAAATAATTTAAAATAACTAAAAAAATTGATTAAATTTCATTCAATTACTTTCTATTCTCTCAAATTAAAAAGGCGAAAATTAAAATTAATAAAAATTATCTACTTCAAAAAAGAAAATTTAGTCTCCAAAGGCATTTAAATATTAAACATATTATTTGCAAGATTTTAATTTTATCAAATTTTTATAATAAATGACAACTTTCCACTTTCATGATGATTTTGGATTTTGAAAAACTTCTATTAAAATACTTCAAAATGAAAAATATATCAAAAAGCAGATTTCCTGAAGGCCTCATCAGAATCTAAAAAAATATAAAAAAATTCATTCTATTACTTACTATTTGATTTTTAGTTTATAGTAAGAAAAAAATATTGATTTGATTTAGTTTTGGAAGCCTTCGGTTGTCGTCGCTGCTTTTTACTAAGTTATTCATTTAATTGGACTTGGCCACTATCGGCTGTTGTCGCTGCTCTTTAGTAAAATATTCATTGAAATTGATTTGGTAGCCTTCGGCTGTTGACACAGTTTTTGGTATAATATTAATTTAATTAGATTAGGCAGCCTTCGAGGCTATTGTCGCAGATCTTATTTCAATTGAATTTGTGTCTGTCTCTCATCAAAATTGGAATGATATTGTCGGGTTTAGACCTCTCGCGCCCGTGGTAGCAAACTTGCTACCAAAAGATGGTGAATTATCTAATTTTGCTTCTGTCCCCCCTTAGTATTTTTGTTGATTTCAGAGCATCGTGTGAAAGGTTCTTTACCCTTACAGCTAATACTAAGGGGGGAGAGAAGCAAAATTATATAATTCAAAAAATTTGGTAGCAAGTTTTTTTTTACGGGCGCAAGAGAGTTAGAAAAGTGACCCGATTTTGAGGTTTGGGTCCTTGAAAGGTCCCTAGATTAAGGTAGCCCCATGACACTCTTCATGTGTCAATAATATGTTACTAACAGTCTCCGTTTTAAATTTCAGCAAAATTGGAATGATTGCCGCCTTTAGAGAAGTGACCAGAATTAGAGGTTTATTGCCCTAAGTGCGCCCATATGAAAATAGCCCCATGAGGTCCAAATTTTGTCGATGATCTGACTCTCAGTAAGAATTACAAGTGGCATTTCTGTAAACCCTAAATCTCAATCGGTTGAAATGGCCAACATGTGGCCCCGTATGGCCAATTCTATGAACTTAATGAATATGTATCTATTCCATCAAATAGGACGAGGTGTTTGGGAGTTATCGTGGAACAGACAGACGTATAAAAAATCGTGGTGTTAAATATAGATCTCACTTAGTTCGATCAACAACAATATTGACCCCCCTTCTCCACCTCAACGGAGTAAGGTAGATGACTGAATGTATGAAAAGTACTTACTTATTTAAACATCCACGGGTGAAAACGTGAGTAACGGAAGTAGGTTTCTTCCCTGATTCAGAATTTTCAAATACTCCAGAAGGCACAATTAGAAGCTGACCATCAGGCGAAAAACAAAGCCGTCGAAAAAATGACTTCATTGTATCATCATGAAATAGAGGCACTACTTTGTCGTACAACTCGTGAGAGCTATCAACAGGTAATTTAGATTTTGTAGCTCGACTAATTACTCTTTTATTTTGAATATTATAAGTGCGAAGGGATCTAGAAATAAAATAGAATTCATGAATTAGAAAATGTATTATTATTTTAAAAGTTTTAGGACTTCAAGGATTTTCAAGGTTTCAGAATTCATGAATTAGAAAATGAATTTCTTTGTGTTATTATTTACCAATTTTTAGGACTTCACAGCCTTAGAAGGTTTCAGTCAGGTATATCTATACTTATAAAATGCATAGTCAACTTGATATACGGACTGATCAACGTGCTGACTGACAGACTTATAATCAACTTAATATAATGATGACTAAATCTAGAGACTTTAAATTTGGAATTTAATTTACTTCTAAGTATGAAGGTAAGTAATAAGAAGGAAAAAAACCGAAAGTTAAACTGGAAACGAATTATCGCTGAAAGGACGTTTGGTCTTTTCAGCGATATAGCGGTTGGTACAAAATTAATTCTGATCTAAAGAGCCTTTAAAAAATTATAACCAAAAAATCGACAGATGTACTCACCTATCACTACTCATTGTGGCTACATATTGATTTTTCGGATCCCATGCAACCCCTTGTACAAACTTTTTATGTTCTGATAGAATTCCAAGATTTTTACCTAGAAAAACGAAATATTTAGATGGTAGTTTTTTAGGGAAAAATACTGTCCAATTAGAAATATTTTATCAAGAAACCCTGACAAAAGTAACCTCCTAAATAAAGGTATTTTAGCGAGAAAAAATTAAACATTTTTTTCTAATGTATAACATCGGATCCGTACCCGAAATACAACTATTACTGAGCCAGGCTGACCGCCTGTTAAGAGGATCAGTAAGATCAAAAGGTGCTAAACATTCCATGCAAGGAAAATCCTACGTTTCTTATTAATACTCATCAGAATGGGCCAACTGAACATGAAAGTGTAGGAGTTGAGGTGATATTAGCGTTACCGAACCCTATATTAGGGGTTGCAGAAAGAGATAGACGACAGCTAGGTTTTATTAATACACATCAGAATAGGCCAACTGAACATGAAAGTGTAGGAGTTGAGGTGATATTAGCGTTACCGAACCCTATATTAGGGGTTGCAGAAAGAGATAGACGACAGCTAGGTTTTATTAATACACATCAGAATAGGCCAACTGAAATTGAAAGTGTATGGCTTGAGGTGATATTAGTGTTACCGAACCCTATATTAGGGGTTGCAGAAAGATATAGACGACAGCTAGGTTTTATTAATACACATCAGAATAGGCCAACTGAAATTGAAAGTGTATGGGTTGAAGTGATATTAGCGTTACGGAACCCTATATAAGGGATTGCAGAAAGAGATAGACGATGGCTAGGTTTTATTAATACACATCAGAATAGGCCAACTGAAATTGAAAGTGTATGGGTTGAGGTGATATTAGCGTTACGGAACCCTATATTAGGGCTTGCGGAAAGAGATAAGGCGAAAGCGCTCCTTAACTCTAAAAAAATTTTTAGTAGTTGATAGGTTGATACACAAATTATTTGTGAAATATTATTTCATTATGATTGCTAACTTTCTTCCTCATTTACATAAATCATATTATTGTGGACAAATTAATTGAACGAGGCACACTTTCAAAGTGAAATATGTCCAAAGCCGAGGTCATCCAAAAAGTAACTTTTTTTAAAAAAAAACTTACATAGTTAGAAAGCTGAGGATCTAAAAATATCTAGTACTACGAGAAGCGGGATGACCTTTTTAAGACAGTGCCATACCACTTACAACCAAAATAGCGCAGAGAGTTGACAACGGCGCTCATATTGATTTGCTCATTGTAAAGGATGTGGCCCACTATACAAAAACTCAATCCGAACTGTGGATGAAGCAATTCGAAGTTTTGGTCATGTGTTCCACGCCAATCTTCATTCAAAACCTTAACTTTAGTTCTACGGACGCCCACTGGTTCTTCAAATGTTTCGGCAACTTCCAAAATATTTGGTCACCCATTACACCTTCACCAACTCTAAAATGATTGTGGCGACAGTAACACCCTAACGCCTTCCCATATCATCAGACCCAGGCTACAGTGAGGCTGCTATCTTTACAACTAAAGTGGTTATAAACAACGAAACCTAGGGACCTTACATTTTAAGGCCCGATCCTATCCTGTGTTAATACAATACCCAAACCCGAGTGTTTCAAAACTCGGCTTTTGGTAGGACCGTCCCTTAATAGTTTTACCACTACATCTAAACGAAAATATTGAGAACCTCCCCAGCTTTCTACCTTCTTTGGTTCTTCTGGGATGAGTCTCGTACATAGGGTCCACTTACCCTTTATAATATCCCACAAAATTGCTGTGTTATCAACAGAACCACTAATGAGATGAGTGGATGTGGGAGACCAACTGATATCATACACATCCTCCAGGTGCCCTCTCAATATTTTCGTCACAATCCAGTTTTCTTTATTGACATTTTCTTCCTCCGTATTTCCAAAAGGAAACTCTGAAGGATCTTGATCTGTTTTTTGTTTCCAAACAATAATGACGGATTCTGATAAAATAAATTGAATGTACAAATTATTTATCATAATAGTTCTTTAGTGTTATTGACGTGTTCTTGGTAGGACCGTCCCTTAATAGGCATTTGGTAGGAACTCTAGGCTTGTTTATTATTTTCCTATATTCCATACGGCGCGGCGGTACATTTGCCACTTAGTGATTTGAATTGACTGATTTTAATGCAATTTGGTATGCAGTTCCCATTTATGATGGTCTCATATTAACTACGTACCAAATTTCTTTAAAATCGATTAACAATAGGAGGGAAAAAGGGCCGTTTATGGTGTACGCGGATGGCGGTGAAACGGATTTTTTTCAAATGTTTTTTGGAGTCTATTGTAATATTCGATGCTAGTAATCTTGGGTTTTAATGAGATAGATGTTCAATATTTCCATAAGGTTGGTAATACTTGCTAATGTGCAGATGAAAGTCAAAAATGCAATAGATATTGCAAAATTGAATTAATTTACAAAATGTAGAATGAATTAATAAATAATTATTTACCATCGTCTCCAGAAGCTAAGAGTTCTCCATCAGGAGAAAATCGTACTACGTTCACTGCTTTCTGATGTCTCGATAAATCTGAAGCAAATTCTACATTGGCGATACCAGATTCTTCTTCTCTTAGATACCAAATCTAAAAAGTAAAATATTGTGTTTGAAAAACTTACTCAAAGGAAACTAGTATTTCCGCTTTAGCTTTTTGTTACTTTCTTTATCTATCTATCTATACTTATAAAACGCAAAGCCCAGTTGGTATACTGACTGACTGATAATCAACGTAGCTCCACGATGGCTAAACCTAGAGACTTGAAACTTGGCACACAGATCTCTTTGAGTATGAAGGTGGGTAATAAGAAAGGAAAAAATTGAAAGTTCAAGTGAAAGCAAGTTACCGCCAAAAATGACGCTTTTTAGCGGGTCTTTTTGCATTTTTTTTTCAGGCAAACTAAAGGATATAAAGAAAAATGACGGAGAATGGATCCCCCCCCCAAAAAAACAGTATATAAGTACCCCTTAAAAAATATAAAATTTGAATTTTTCCGATTTCTCCCCGATTTATGCACAGTTTTCCCCACCAAAATATCGGAATTGAGAAGTACCACTTCAGGATGAGCCGAAATCGATACAAAAGTGTTTCGTAGTATAAAAAATTATATCCTTGAATAAAATTTTGAATTTTCTATATAGGAGCGGTGCTCACTCTTGGGTTCGGTTCCACCAAAAACCCATAATTAAGAGTATCACTTCGGGATGAGCGAGAAGCTGAAATGTAATAGAAAAATGTTCGGCAATGCAAAAAGTAATATACTTGAGTAAAATATTGAATTTTCTAAATAGGAGCCGTGTCCACTCTTGGGGTCGGTTCCACCAAAAATCTAAAATTGAGAAGCTTTAATTTCGCGATCTCGAAATTGTTGCTGAATTTCGTAACCGTAGCGAAGCACGGGAAAACAGCTAGTCCCATATAAAGGAAAGTAATGTAATGGGCTG
This sequence comes from Pachypsylla venusta, assembly GCA_012654025.1. Lineage (NCBI taxonomy): Eukaryota > Metazoa > Arthropoda > Insecta > Hemiptera > Aphalaridae > Pachypsylla > Pachypsylla venusta. Next base: position 8,813,229 of record CM022879.1, on the reverse strand, counting down.
AAATATTCGATGTGAAGTTTTCAATGCCAAAACACGTTTTGAGGTAGCCAGAACCCAAAATCTAGAGTTTCAGGCATTGGTCCGTAATTTGGGTCTGTCTGTCCGTCCGTATGTGAACAAGATAATGGTAAGTGGTAGAAACTTGAAATTTGGTTTGTAAATCATTTTTATTCCAAGGACGAACTAGAAAGCTTTTGGTTGAAATCAAATACTTAACACACTGCTGTTCCAAAATAATAATAAAAACAATCTAAAACTCTAAAACATAATGTATTCTAAAACTTACAAAGACATGGCTATCAGCACCACCAGTCACAACACGATATGCATTTTTCTTTTCCATCGGTTGAATGTCAACACTTAAGACAGGGTCTCTGTTATGCCATGATATTTCTGGAATAGTACACTTCATTATTAACACCCTGTAATTTATAAATAAATTGGTTAATGAAACAATCAATGTTATCTATTATAATAAAACTCAATGTGGCGATAGATGTATGTATGATTGTTTAGCAAAAACGGCAAGAGGAATACACAAGTTGATGGGAATGGACCTCCTAAAACCATAGTCTGAGACGAAAAAAAAATATCAAAATTGATTTTTCCCAATTTATAAAACCTATGACCTATTTTCTGATTTTTCTATGAAAAGTGCATAGAATACAATCACCACATTAGGTCTAAAGCGCCAAGCAAGGTAGGCGGTGTTGGATATTGGCCATGATTATGATCAGCCCCCAACGAAGATCATCAAGATTGTCGAGGCCTCCTCTAAAATTTGGAGACTTTTTTTTTTTTGTAATGGATGATGTTGATATGTGGAAGTGAAATAATTGTGGTTGACTCTCATCTAAAGACTGAATTAAATATAATTCAGTCAGTGGAAGATGAGAGTAATGGTTGATGATGATGAAGATGGTGATGATAATGAATATGGTAATGGATGATGATTATGGTGATAATAATGATTATGGTGATAATAATGATTATGGTAATGATGATGATGATTATGGTGATGGTAATAACTATGATGATTATGGTAGTGATAATAGAAGA
>CM022879.1:8774348-8810349 GCA_012654025.1 Pachypsylla venusta | reverse complement strand
AAAAAAAAAAAAAAAAAAAAAAAAAAAAAAAAAAAAAAAAAAAAAAAAAAAGGAAATGTTAATGAAAAATGAACGAAAATGAAGATGATGTTTGAATTTGGGATTATGGTTATGATTATGAATGGGTATTGTATAAACCTTGTATGTTGTTTTTGAATTTCACGTATTCGTCAAAATTCTGGAATGGTATCTTTTTTCCATTGTGTATTATATAAATTGTTCCTCTATTGGTCCAGGTTTTGCGGAATTCGTAATCATTCGAGATTTTGTCAAATATTTCTTTTCTTTCTTTCGTAAGGTCCTCATGCATGGTTATATTAGATCCCTTTAATTTTGTCTTTGCATTAAATACTTCATCTCGTTTATTTCTGGATATAAATTTGAAAATTATGGATCTGTTTTTATTTATTTTTTTCTTTCCAATTCTATGACATTCATTTATTTCTTCGTTTTTTATTTCAATATTAATTTTTTCTTTTATAATTTTTGTTACTATTTCATTGGTCTTTTCATTTTCCTCTTCTTTAATTCCAAAAATTCTAATCGTATTATTACGTCCGTATTGTTCTATTTCAACAAGCTTAATTTTGGGTTCCCGATTTTCTATTTCAAATATTTCAGTCTTATTTTCGAGGGAGATTATTTTTTTTTTGCAAATTCTTTCAGCAATTTTTTTTGAAATCATGTCTATAAATGCATCATTTGAAAAAAATTCAGCAATTTGTGCCATCATTTCTTCGTCAGCTACTTTTTTTCCTCTTGTATTGTTCTTATTGTTGGACATTTTTTTTTTTCTCTTTTTTTGTTAATTCGAATAAGTTACATACAATTCAATACAACACCCATAAACACACAATTATACAATTTTCATAAAGCTTTTATTAACAAGAAGTATGAAGTCTTTATAATAGGAATAGGTACTTTATGATAAGAACTTAATATTTTTAATATTATAATATTATAAAACTTCATAATGGATGTCCAAAAAGGGACTTAAGTGGGAAGAATGTTGGATATTGGCCACGATTATCAACAACAATTCTGCTTTCTACCTAATTGCCAGTTCATTACTTGGTTTTCACATTTTGTAATCCATTCAGAAAATATATTTTTCACTTTTCATTTTTCTGTAAATTAGTACCAGATTAAACAGGCGGAGCTTGCTAATCACTAGAATCATTTGATGATTTACATCGTATACAGGGCTGAAGTTAAGTTACAAAATTAATAGAGATATACTGGAGGGGTGAAGTTCTTAGGGACCAAATTCACCTAAACCCATAGAGTAAATTAACACAGCAAAAAACTCTGCCATCACCAATCGTCCTCAAGATGGTCGGTTCCACTCATCAGGGCGACCTGGAGCGCACACCCTCATAGTTCCAGCCAAGTGCCATCAATACCTTTACGGAAACGTCATATTAACCTATTTGTACATTTTTCCAAACTTCAATCCAAAAATGGGAAGAACCGTTGTTTTTAAAAGAACACCGCTACAACAACCATTATCATTGAACAATCTACTTGGAGGGCTCTCGTTGTACCGTATACTTAATAATTCGCACTTGTAGAGTGGATCCGTTTTTTTTTGGGGGGGGGGGCAATTTCTTATTAGTACTTATGTACCGTAGATCCGTATACTATTTTTAGTTCAGCCGATTATTTTAAGAGCAAGTCTTGAAATCAAAAGCACCTTTAGCAGTATATCGGGGAGTGAGGGTTGTAAACAAAAAAAAAGTTCACAACAGCATCCGCTACCGGTTAGATAGCCACATGACCGGTGCTAGCTATAGGCAAGGGCCAGCTGCCCAAGACGGCACTTGGTCGGGGGCGGCATTTGACGAGATTTCATGAGTTCAACTTAACTTTATTTTTTAACATTAATTTTTACTAACGAAACTACGAAATCGACTTTCGTCTCGGTTGCCCAGGGCGGCAAATACTCAGGGACCTGTCCTGGATAGGCATGTAATGTTTTTACCCTGTTAATCACATATTTTTTATAATTATGTTCTTGCTAATGTTTATAAATGGATTTGGTTTAACAGATAGACTATCATCTACAGCGACTATTCTACAAAGGTAGAACTTATCAGTTAGAGAAAATAGACGAATTGACAAAATATAAGAATGATTAATCTTACCTGTGTGGAAATAACGGACGAGTATCTATAAATCCGTATCCTCAGAAGACGTATTTTGTATAATATTAACTATCTGATGTTTTATTATATTTCTGAAAAATTTGATAGAATTCTCAATTTAAATTATATAGACATGGACATTGTTTGTCAAATAATATTATTTATGTAGGTTGGGATTGGCACTTGATATTATTGAATTATGTATTGTGATTTGTGATAGTGTTTTAGCTTTACAATCATATTTGGTAAATAAATAAAAATGGTACTCCCAAATCTCGCAATCCTCAAATTTTTAACCTCATAATTAAAAGTGAATTCGCGGTAAAATGATAAAGAAAATTAGTTCCGGGGAGAAAATATCTGTAATTTTTTTTTTGTAGAATCTACTGCTTCGCTGTTGTGTCAGTTAGATCGATATTATGCGATGTAGGTACCTACGTCATGTTTACTTACGAAATTTAAAGAATTTTTTTTCTTGAACATTATGAAAATGAAATGATTATTATATATAAGGGAAATTTTAAGATTGTAAATAGTAACATCAGCTACTTTTCATTGACCATTGAACAGATTGAACTTCTCATTCTCCATAAGTGGGTCTGGAACCGGGGAATTTTTTTAAAGAAAACTCGCTTTCTTATTAGCCGTCATGGGTCCATGTTGGACGGTAGTACATAGACATGGCCGTATAAACGTTTCCTAACCTCTCCAATTAGGTTAAAATTGGTTAAAAAATTTAAAAGGGTTGCCAGACAATTCTCCCCAGTTCCAGAACCCTCAAGTTTTTATTAATTTTAGTGTGCCATCTACCGGTTAATATTTGAAATGCTGATTTTTTCAACAGTGTTGCCATTAATGGATAACAACTTTTAAGAGTAATCATTTGGAGCAAAATGAGTGCTGTATATCACAGATCACAGATAATCCTGGACAAGAAACGAGGATTTTCAGACACGTGGCATTTTTCCCATTTGAGGCTTGACTTTTTATATTTACAAGTTGCTATTCTTGCTAAGTAAATTCTAAAGTTAAAAGTTTAATTTAAATAAATTACCTGTGCCGTGTATTCAAAGCCACCAAGAAAAAAACCGGTCCCGGAACTGAAAAGTTACGGGCCCCTATATAAAAATCTATAAATCCTCAAAAGCAAATAACATAAACATTAAATTGTAAATTGTATATTAAAAAGTCTGTATAATATATATATTTTGTTCTTATTTTATAAACATTAAATATAAGTATTCAGCCCATTACAAGAAAAATTCAGTCCATTACAATACTTTCCTTTTTATAGGATAACGAAAGTAAAAAGAGAAAGAAAATTTATTCCAGATCACATTTTAAAACTATCTAGTGTCTCCATTCTTATTATGGAAGGAAAAATAGAAGGAAGACGAAATAAGGGAAGACAAAGAAGAACTTGGGTGAATGACGTGAAGGAAAGGACAGGAATGATGATGACTTATTGAGAGGTGAAGAGAGAGAAGGCCGATTACACACTTCAAATTTTAATCGGCCATTTTTATGGGAACAAATATACTATAACTTTTTATTGTAAGTACAGTGTGAGCGCTGCGCATGTCCATTAAATTGGGCGACGAAACGCTTGTAATGCGTGATCTAGCCCTAAAGAATAGCTTTGGTTTGTCATCATGTGAAAGCACATAATTATATTCATTTTCATCGGATTTTTTTTGCATAATATGATTTCAAAAGAGGCTTGGAATAATTAGGTATTATATTGATAAATTTATGATATATAATTTATAGCTTGATCATGAAATCCGTACTCTTCAAATTAACATTAGAAGATTAGAACGGCTTGTGACAGTTGACTGAACGATCACGTCTAGTTCTTACACCACATTTTTTTTCCATTGGCTTTTTGTAACACGATATCTCTCGCACGTTTTAACTGATTTTGTTAAAAATTGGTATGAACATTGGAAATTATTATTGTGTTCATAGAATTAGCTTATTAGTTTTTGGATACTATTGGGCCAATCAGGGACTCGTGTTGGCCAATATAAGTGAATGTATTCAACAGTTCACAGAATCGCTAGCACACAGAGAAAAAATTGCAATCATTTACATTTAAATACACTGAGCTCGGTTAAATTGAATCAGAAGCAAGAAATATGAGTTAATTTTATTGATTTTCATTCAACATTAATTTGTGATAAAAAAGGAAATATTCCATGCAAAAAGTTGTACTCTCACTGTTTTCTGTGTATTCACAGGCTCTTCGCAAAGTCTTATTACCCTTTGCTAACTTTTTGATCGAAATGTCTGATAGATCAGTAAAATATTAAAAATTCCAGCTGATGTTTTTAAACTTGTATGTTTTCTAAATTTCTAAGGTCATACCTTTTATTGGTCTACATCATCCAACTCATGATATCTGTGGGGTAGGTAACAGGCACACTGCTCTGACGATTTCATACATAAAAGACACATTTACACCCGCGACACGTATTATTTATTTATTTATTTATTTAGCGTTACATTAAACGAAAAAACGGAAATACGGTTACACAGATACGGATTAATACATAAAAAACGCGAATTTTCGGAGGCTTAACTGCTCTCCTTTATCAAGGGATGTATTTTTTTTTTTTTTTTTTTTTTTTTTTTTTTTTTTTTTTTTACGTTATATTTCTTTAGGCGCGTTATGAAAAAATGTTGAGAGTGAAATTTTATTTTTTGCGGGAGATGTTTTTCACCGCGGGAGATTTTTTTCACCAACGACATTTGTTTCACCCACAAAACTATAAGCATTCTGAAACTAGTTTTTCAATTGCAAAGAAATTTGGCACAGTTCATGGTTGCATTCCTGGGAAGATTTTTGTCTAGGTCCCATCCCTCTAATGTTAAGCCACACCGAGTAGGGACAAACAATTGATGGGTGAGAGCAAAAAAGTTCACGTTTTTCGACTTAAATGACATTTTTTCTCGAAATTTGTCGCGACGACATATCAAATCAAGCGAGAAAGTTTTAGGTGACATCTTACTCCTTCATTTGGGACATATTTTGCAACTCTAATGTTAAGCTACACCGAGTCGGGACAAACAAAGAATGGGTGACAGCAAAAAAGTTCACGTTTTTCGACTTATATGACATTCTTTCTCTAAATTTGTTGCGACGAGATATTAACTCAAAGCGAGAAACTTTTAGGTGACATCTTACTCCTTCATTTAGGACATATTTTTCAACTCTATTGTTAAGCTACATCGAGTAGGGACAAACAATGCATGGGTGACAGCAAAAAAAGTTGCATGGGTGACAGCACGTTTAGACTTAAATGACATTCTTTCTCGAAATTCGTCGCGACGACCAATTTGGCACGCTTGATGGGTGCATTCCTGGGAAGATTTTTTGTCTAAGTCCCATCTCTCTAATGTTAAGCTACACTGAGTAGGGACAAACAATGTATGGGTAACAGCAAAAAAAGTTCACGTTTTTCGACTTAAATGACATTTTTTTTCGAAACTTGTCGCAACGACCTATCGACTTCAAGCGAGAAAGTTGGGAAGACTTTTGTCTAGCTCCCATCCCTCTAATGTTAAGCTACACCGAGTAGGGACAAACAATGGATGGGTGACAGCAAAAATAAGTTCACGTTTTTCGACCTAAATGACATTTTTTCTCTATCAACTCATAGGGAAAAAGTTTTAGGTGACATTTTACTCCTTCATTTAGGACATATTTTGCAACTCTAATGTTAAGCTACACCGAGTAGGGACAAACAATGGATGGGTGACAGCAAAAAAGTTCACGTTTTTTTACTTAAATGACATTTTTTGTATGGGAAATCAAAGAATACTATTGGAAACAGTAAGAGATACAGAAAAAATTATCCCACTCCAAATAAAACCTAGACATACAACCGTATACCTATAAGAAATCTGCAACCGTCCGAGGTACGGCCGATTTAATATGCTTCGCTGAAATAATAGTATTGAAGTTGCTCTTTCTGACTCAAAATCATAGAACTGACCTAAAAACCACCCAGTTTGTTGGGTAGAACTGCTTAGTTTAGGCTGGGTCGCGACCCAGCCTAACCTTGCGCAGCCTTCAACACGCATTTTAATTTTTTTGGAACCTAACCCAATACTACTCCCAACACGTTCTGCGCAGCTTAACAACCCGTTACTACTCCCCATGTTCTACATAGGATAACAAACGGGTAGGTAGTATGTAATCTATGTGTGGTATGCTCTGATCGCGTTTAAAATGTTGTACCTCGGTGATGTGATTTCTAATGTAAAAGTCAGATTTATTATTTTTTCTCTCTCTCTCATCTTCTTGAAACGAAGTTCGGTTTTGAATATGAAAAAAATATGGAGATGGAGTTAGTAGTTATGAAAAAATTATGAGAGTTAAATTTAAATATTGTGTTCTCTCATTCTATATCCATAGAACATTGTGGCTCAGTGGCAAGGCCTTTTTTTCATAGGTTCTGAGTTCAATTCCGGGTGGGGTAGTATCTTTTTTAAAAATATTTTTAAATTTATTTTTAAACAGAAGTATAACTTCTCATGCGCGTACATAAGTACACACACCCATTTTTTTTTAAAAAAAATTGTATGTTTTTTTTATGGTTGCAGAATTTCCCTTCAATCAAATATTTTCTTTACAATTATCGGATATATTGCCCTAGCTTTACAAACAAAATTGATATTATACATACCTATATCTGTCGCATAAAACCACGTTCACTGTGGTACACTCTTGACATTTCTAGGTTTACGTTTTTTTTTTTTTAAATTAGAATCATCGGGTAATTTCATCACGAAAAAGGGTAATATTGAAAATAGCCATAAGCAACACTGTTTTCAAGCATAGTGCGGCCATGTTGATTTTTTTTCATTGCCTTCTTCAGCAAAATTTTATTTTTCTCATTTTTACATCATGGCAATTTTATAGTTAAAACAATTGAAACCTCGTTTAAATTTTATTCTTTGAAATTGTTATTTTACTTTTATGATATATTGAGATTTTATTTAAGTAACGTTAATTTTTTTATTTATTTTCGTATACGTGCTTAGCTATATTTCATTTACTTTGTGTTCTAAAGGTAGGCTCAATTTTTTGTATTACTTTCAGTCTACATTTTTTTTGGAATTTTTCCACATTATATTCGTTACATAATACTTTACAGGTGTAAAATTATGTGTTCATTATCTATTGATATGCTTTTAATTGAGTTTGTAATTTTAACGCAGTTTGTAGATAAAGATATCTGCATTGCCCCATGCCCTACATTTTTTGTTAAGTAAAATCAATGTCTGTCTGTGATGTCAAGGACAAGCTGAAAACATCCCTACATTTCCCTTCCTTTGCTTTCCAGGGTGAACTTTGCTGCAGTTTGTAGTGCACAGTGATTTTTTTCTATTAAAACTACGAACATTGAATAATAAAATTGTAATAAACAACGTCTTTGCTCTAGTTTTTTTTATTTACTCAATCTGAAGTGTATTTCAAAATAATGTGACTACACATTATGACGAGTCTTTTTTATTATTTTTCGTAGATACCTTTAATTATAATTTATTTTTACTCGTTTTTTTTCTGCCCGAATGTCAAGGAGAGTTCAAATGTTCTTTTTAATTAATTGAAATCGGGTTTATGTGGCACCCTTGAAACACCCAAAAATGTTTAAGTTATATACGACGGATAACCGTTATCAATAAAATAAAAAAAAAATAATGAAATAACCATCTGGTGTTTTTTTACTGATAAGAATTAATCATCATTTTTGAGTAAACTAAAAGAGTACGAAATAAATATTAATTATACAAACAATAAATTGACCACAGTCCGCACCCGGTTGGAATATTTTCACAATTTTAAAGTTTAAAATTATGCATGAATTTTTAAATATATCGAAACAGCCTTAGGACCAAGGGGGGGGGGACCAATGATGTATAGGAATTTTAGTATCCTAGGAAAATCATCCAGAAATCGCTATATTCTAATATTTTTCCCTTTCTGTTTTTTGTTTCAGTTTAAGTGTTACCAAAATTAGTACCTTAGTGATTGATTGGAGATTAAGAAAGTATAGATTCTAATTTCTTATTATATTTACATTTTTTTGTTTATTTACAAATCGCCTACACACGTCCTTCTTTTCTCTCTATTTGTTTTATACATATTGTGTTTCCTAATTAAGTACAACTTTGTTTAGAATTTATTTGCATTTATACAATGAATGGTCTTGAAAATTTATTGGAATCATCGCTCCTGATTGGAGAATCAGCATTGAGTTTAACCAAACAAAGTCTGAACAATAATAATAATGGTAGTATTGAAGATGATTGGGATTCTGAGTTGACATGCCGCATTTGTAACAAACAATATGTGACACCCCGTCTACTGAGTTGTCTTCATGTGTATTGTGAGACCTGCCTCATCAACGAACTAAATGACATTGGCACTTCTGATAGTATCAAAAAGCCTGGTGTCATTGTGTGTGTGCAATGCTCTCAAGAAACTAAGGTACTTACACATCTTTCTTTTAGCTTTATAAAATAGGTGAACATTAGTGGAGATGGGCAGATACCATTCGTGTTAATTGAGAGAGAAACAACTTTTTGAGCAAAGTGGTGCTGTAAACATATCGTTGATTGCTACGACACAGCATACCCAGCAATCCAACTGGACATATTCTTTTTTTATACAATTGTATTGTATGTCCCAGTCCTTCCTTAGATTCAAGTGAAAATATAGTCTGAATTTTGTGTTCAAATATGTGTTTCCTATGGGACACACTCGGCCTCATGCGGACAATGAATTGTGTGTAAATTCGTTACCAAGTAGCATCGTTACATGGAACATAACATTTATCCAAGAGATATAAGTGAATGATTTTGATTTTGTAAAACAGTTAAGAGTAAGCGTCTATGGCACGTAGAATACACCAGTTCCCGTTTGATCACTGAAGTTGAGCAACGACCAGCGAGGTTGTACCATGTAGGTGCTCACGTGGGTTCGCGGCTTTGTGATGCTGGCTATTTTTCCGGCCTAACCCAGGCTGGGTGAGGATATGTGGGTAGCTGGTTTCCAAGTTTCTAGCGAATGGAGGGTAAAACCCCCATCTCGAATGACCAATAGATGTTAATGAGACGTTAAGCCAAATTTTTTTTTAAAAAAAGAGTAAAATAATTAATTAATAGGAAAATTTATAATTCATTAAAGCCCAATCGCAAAGATATGGATCTGTATAGAATGAAATATAAAAGTCTCATTTTATGTTTAAAATTCCTCTCGGTAGCAATGCTTAAAGTGTTGCCGTCATTTTTTTTACTATGCTTTAAAAAAGTCTGCCGGTGTTATTGTTCTTGTTGTAGTGGTGATCCCCTTAAAAATCAACTGCTCTTCCCATTTCTAAATTTAAAGTTTTAAAATATTGTAGGAAAAGGTTGAATTGAGATTACCCAAATGTTTTTGAAGGACCTCTAACTGTGATGTTACGCGTTCCACGTCGTGAGAAAATGTCTCAAATACCTATGATATGATGTAAGTTTATCCAGCCTAACTTTATCCACAAAAAATCTGATTTGGCTTTAGTATTTCAAAAAGAATACACAGAAATTACTTTTAGTAATAACAGATAGTGTTTTGTATTTTTTATTTTAGCTGAAACTAGTCGTATGATGTCTTTTTTTTGTAAGTTCTATACCATTCTTTTTTGCTTACACTTATTATTACATTTCATTGTTTAATCTGTTGTGTTTCAGGTTACAGCAGATGGGGTGTCGGGATTGCCTCTGGATTACATGATCAACAATGCATTGGACCTCAAATCAATCCACGAAGATAAAATGGTTTGCACCAGTTGTGTCACCAAAGAAAAAGCTATAGCTCGTTGCAAGGATTGTGCTCACTTTTTGTGTCCCAACTGCACTACAGCTCATCAATATATGAAGTGCTTTGATAATCATCATGTTATTTTGCTGAAGGATTTGATTGGAGCCAATATTCCTATCCCCATTCATAAACCCGTGTTTTGTGACACTCATAACTCTGAAATCTTGTCCATGTATTGTTATTTATGTCAGGTTAGTCTATCTTATCGATCATACTGATTTGAATTGTAGCCCCTCCATGTCTTTAGACTTACAGTCCATTCGGCTTTCTTATTAAAAAAAAACTTTGTATGACTGACAAGTTTCATTATAATAGATTATTTATTGTTGGAATTATTTATTCCGATGTCCAAATAAGACTATACAGGGTTTTTTATGGGCTCATGATTTTTCAAACATTTTTTAGAACAATAGTAATATTTTAAAAATAATTTTAGAGATTAGTACATACTCTTATTTACCATTGTACAGATCTATAGTTTTAACTTTTCAATTCAGAGATTGTGACGATGGCAAGTTTTTTAGAAGAAAAAAACTTTATCTATAAATATTATTTTAGATTTGTTTCCATGATGTTATTGTATTCTTATCAGTCCTGACCCATCTATTATATTGCCAAACATAATAGCCCGTTTTGTATGATGAGTCATTGAATTATTACAATATTTTTTTTAATCGCAATAAGGCCAATGGGAGGAAATCAATTTTTTAATAACTTCTCACATGTTTTGTAAGTTTTCGACCTTTTAAATCTACACGTATGTGTGTGACGTGGGAAAAGAAGCAATTTTTTTTTTGTCTTCGTGTCAACATGGAATAGATCACCATCCTTTGTCTCATTTTAATAGGTTTAACAACACTTACTCGTTTTGGGATACTAATTTTGAAACAAAATTCATGCTGGGCATAACGGAAAATTAGTAACGATGCGAAAGACGAATTTCAGTCGTCTTTTTGATAGGTTCGATGATTTCGTCCAGTTTAAATTTTCTTAGCTATCTCATCGTTTTGTCTAAACAATTCCGGGCAAAGTCACAACAGATTTCCATTGCATAATATTTCCATCCAATCTCCATTAACTAACTCAATTACTGTTTGTTTTTAGGAGCCTATCTGCAATACGTGTCGCTTGACAGACCACAAAATTCCTCATGTGACCGAATTAAGTTCTGACGCTGTGTTAAAACAGAAAGAATCTCTGACTAATCTGGTCGCTGAAAGTCAGAGCAAAGTTGGCCAATGTGAAGAAGTAAGCAATAGTTCGGATGAACTATTGGGCGAACTTGAAGCTGAACACGATCAAGCTCGTGGACTCATTGATGAAACATATCAGAGTTACAAGGCATTTCTTGAACAGTGTCGAGATGAGGCACTTGAAGAATTGAACAGGGCACATAAAGAGCGTGAACTCAAAATCATGGATTCCATGAATAAGTACGTATTAGCAAAATACTTGTATTTGTTTTTATCGAAAACAAAGCAGATTGGGAGAGGGGGGGCAGTGGTGTATTGGGCTCAAAGTCAACGCTTCTTCTGGGCGCTATTTATAGTAATGTTCTTGTTATCGTGGTTAAAAATTGCTCTCCAACGTAAAAATTAAATTAAAAAAATCGCTCAACACTAAGTAGTTAAAGTGCAATGTTCGGCGCGGAAGACGAACGGATTTTTTATTTAATTTTTGAATTCTCCGTACCTTGAAATGTAATACATCAAATTTTTGAAGGAGCAAATTTTTTGTGATCGATTCCAAAGAATGTTCATTAATTATTAAAAATGATCCAAAAAATAGTATTCGGATAAACGGGTATTCACTCACAACCGGGTGTTCAATAATTATTAAAAGTGAACCAAAAAATAGGATTCGGATAAACGGGTATTCACTCACAACCGGGTGTTCATTAATTATTAAAAATGAACCAAAAAATAGGATTCGGATAAACGGGTATTCACTCACAACCGGGTGTTCAATAAGTATTAAAAATGATCCAAAAAATAGGATTCGGATAAACGGGTATTCTCTCACAACCGGGTGTTCATTAATTATTAAAAATGAACCAAAAAATAGGATTCGGATAAACGGGTATTCACTCACTTTCGGTTGTTGTTTTTTTCATTCCGAGTTACGTGTGTCCAATTCACATGATTTACATTAGTCCTTACTGAAGTTAACACGGAAGCAACTCTATTTAATGAAATCCGAGAAATAATGAAGTCTTAAAACACCTGAAAGGACTGAGAAAAGTAATTGCGCTACAGTGAATCCCAGCCCATTCTGGAATACATGGAAACGAAGTTGTCCTTAGCGAAAAAAGGAACAAAGATTACTAACACTCTATTGAGAAACATCCCGTCCCACTCTTGACAAACGATTTATCAAGTAAATAAATAACTAAAAATTTAAAGTTTGGATCAAATACGAAGGAGTTGAAAAGAAATGGGAAGAACCACTGGAGAAACCACTGGACTTAATACCGGAGTTGCCCTGAAAAGCGGCAGTAGCCAGTCTACGAATTTTGACGGGATACAACTGCTTGGCTCAACATCTCCACAGAATAGGATGTAAGGACTACCTCATCTGTCCTCTATGTACTGCACAAATCAGGCAGTGATGAAAACTGAACAGCTGGCTGTTTGTCCTACCTTGGCCTAATATGACAATTTAGTAGGGAATTATTGGGACGCAAGAAGGAAAATGACTTAATTGTCAAATCCCAGCATTTGAAAACAACAACATTAGTCCTTAGCTGAATTATTTATACATACTTACAACAGGTACATGAAAAATAAGCTAAGAGCCATAAAGGATTCAAACTTTTCTTGGTAATCACCTCTAAAGTTCACGATACATTTTTACCCGACCTGTTGCGAGGTATGTAGGAATCTTTCAACCGAGTTGTTTCTTTGGATTAAATATCAGATATCTTAAGACTTATGCTGTGTATTAATATTGGTTTTCAGTGTGGAGAAAACTATTGAGCGAGTTGAGCATGCGTGTAAATACACTTCTACTTTGTTAACCAAAGGAAGTGACTTGGAAATCCTTACACTGAAGAAACACGTTGGTAACCAACTGCTCAATCTTATTAACAACACTCCTAAATCAGATTGTGATGTTAGTTTTCAATTTATAACAGACAGTGCTAAATTCAAACTGGCTGTAAAGGTAAGATTGAAATTATTATTTTTAACGCTAAAATCATTGTTGAAATGCGTTCAGATAGATGATTGTTGAAAAACAGAATTGTGTGATAAAAAGTGAGGAAAACAAGGATGCCTTTCTTGTGAAAGAGACTCAAATGAGGCACACCTGTGGAGAATTTTTGTCCTAAAAATCTCTACACAATATAAGGTCTCCACTTCAGTTGTAAAAATAAATCGACACGAGTTTGTTGAGATTTAAGACATCTATCGCGTACCTTCATTTAGATTTTTTTTAACCTCTACTTCGATCACTTTCATTCGAATATGAAGAACACCTGAGTCTTGATACAGAACAAATATGGATAGTACTTGAGATATTTAAAAAAGAGCCCGGAATTTCCGTACTCGTTTGCTACAATCCCCAAAGATAGACACGGTATCATCCTTATTATTTTCATACGTGCATAATATTTTGGTTCGGTGACAATGTATGTGCCTCATCATTTTTGCTCCCTGAGCAGATAGTAGAGACCATATTATTATTCCGACCACTGTATCTTCGAACTGAGTTTCTCACGTTCCCAATGCTATATTCTTCAAATACCCAAAAGGCAACAATCCATATCCATACTTCCATACTAATATTATAAATGTGAAAGCAAATCTGTCTGTCTGTATGTATGTTACGCTTTCACGCTTAAACTACTGAACCGATTTTGATGAAATTTGGTATGGAGATAGACTAAACTTTATGAAAGGACATAGGCTGCTTTTTATCGCGAAAAAAAGGGTTGAAACTATAAACGGCCATGTCTATAAGGCGTCAAGCGAAGCGGGCGTATCCTGCTAGTGCAAAATAAAAAGACCAATTTCATTGGTTAAAAAAAACATCCTCTTTAAATCTTGAATTCTAATTTCGGAGATACAGTGAAGGCACTAGTATTTCGGTGAACTGTAGACCCCGTTCAAATAATGGGCCGCGGGTGGCTCAATACGAGTATTAATATAAAGATCCTTGGATAGGATGGTATGCGAGTATTGTCGTACACATCCTTGGATAGGATGGTATACGAGTATTAATGTAAAGATCCTTGGATAGGAAGGTATACGAGTATTTATGTAAAGCTCCTTGGATAGGATAGTATAGGAGTATTGATGTAAAGATCCCTGGATAGGGTGGTGGTATACAAGTATTAATGTAAAGATCCTTGGATAGGATAGTATACGAGTATTAATGTAAAGATCTTTGAATAGGATGGTATACGAGTATTAATATAAAGATCCTTGGATAGGATGGTATACGAGTATTAATGTAAAGATCCTTGGATAGGATAGTATGGGAGTATTAATGTAAAGATTCTTGAATAGTATGGTATGGGAGTATTAATGTAAAGATTCTTGAATAGGATGGTATGCGAGTATTAATGTAAAGATCCTTGGATAGAATGGTATATGAGAATTAATGTAAAGATCCTTGAATAGGATGGTATACGTGTATTAATGTAAAGCTCGATCACTTTTTGTTTCAGAGTACTTTTGGAAAAGTTAGAGTGAATAGCATTCCCTCCACCACGAGCACACCTCATGAGACCTCCCCATATCTGAATTCTCTTACACCACTTGTTCCTGCTGTTCCTTTAGTAGTGAGTACTGGTATGTCATTGACATCCAGTTCAATTACTAGCAGTCCCATATCAATGCTTTCTTCATTTGAAGATTTCTCTAGCGTTCCTCCAACAGCTACATCAGTGGGAGGTATGCATGGATTCAACTCGATACAAGAGTACAATCTTGCCCAACTTGCCAGTATTCAACCACCTAGTCCTCCTCCACCTTTACCTGTTGCACCCCCAGTCCAATCAGGATTCAGTATTGCAGATCTGTTAGCTGGTGATATGAGCTCAAATGCATTCAATAATATTCAAGCCCTTGCCAAGTTAGGAAGTTCCTGTTTGAATGACAATACTCCGGGTGAGTCACTGCGCTTTACAGGGTGTTCATTTTATCGTGTATCAGGTGAAATACATAATATAAACATATATTTTTTGAATTATAAGTCGCCATTAGGTATTTAAGAGGCACAAAATATGTGATTCTACATATTTTAGGCTCACGGGACCTACAGGTTATTAAGTTATGAGTTCGAATCCCATAATAGTAGTGGTGTTCAAGTTATTTATTTTTCTACAAGCAAATATTTTAATGTAAATGTGTTAATATTTGTGTTAACACATAGTATTGCATCGTCACAATTTTGTTTTGTACGTATCACAGCATTACAATGGCTGCACTCAACCAAATATTTTAATCAACGTATTCAAAATCGCTAATACTTATTTTTGGTTCATATTCAGCTTTTTTAAAGGTAGGTAGGTATAGACTATAAACAAGGTAGTTTGCACATTTTTTTGGACACAAATCTGAAAAAAACAACTAATCGTTAAGTATATTTTCTGTACACTCTTATTGAGCGTTTCACAATTTTTATGTGTATATCACAGAGTTACAAGAATTTATAATCAACTCCTATATTTCAATATCACTTGTTGTTGTAATTCTACTCTTGCCAATTTTATTTACCGTGGATACTCATGAGGCACCCGATCACAAAATGGAAATATTGGAAGGTTTAAAAAGAACCTTGAAAATGCAATATCATACTGGAAAAAGCAACTGTTCTGCTTACTGTTAATTTTGAGAGAAACACTGCTATAAGAAAGGAATACGTTCTTTGCAATGTGCGGAGTTATAATATAGATCTCACTTTTTTCGATCAATAAGGGGTGAGAAGTTCCTCTTAGACTTCAGTTGTTAAATAACATCATGTGATTTTCTTGTTTTAGATATGAGCAACCACGCAAGATCTGACCTCAACCCACCCACCAATAATTTATTGACGGGTTCATCTCCCATTATGCCAAGCACTGGCCCGTCGTCTCTCTACTCGCCCACGTCTCTGACGTCCGATATTGGATCTGAAATGAGTCCTTCTTTATCAATGCAAAGTTATCAGTCTGCTCGAGCTAAACAAATCCAAACGATGCAAATTCGTTTCAAGTTTGGAACGATTGGATCCGGTAATGGTCAATTTAGTTCTCCTCATGGATTTTGTCTCGGATTGGACGAAGATATTGTGGTAGCTGACACCAACAATCACAGAATTCAGGTACTTTTTTTGTAGTTGATACAAAACATTTTGGTTTAATATTTTCAATAATGAAAAAAAAAATCAAGCTGACAAAATAAAAACATATATCACCCTCAAAATTTGATATTTTAAGTTTCAAAGTAGGTACGTAGAATCCGGAAACGTACGTAATGTTTTCTATTAAAACTTTTACTGTGAGTAGCCGGTACTAATTAATTCAGTATATAGGTTCCATTGGTGGTCTAAATTTTCGCGGAAAATTGTCGTCATTTATGAGAGGGACAACGGTCGAATATATTTTTTTTTTTTGTTCATGGATTCTACGTAAGTATATTAGTGCGTAAAATAGTTGTCTGTTCTTCACAGAAACCCCCAGGATATATCTTAACAGTTAGTGGTTAGTGAAGCTCCTAGTTTTTTATGGGCGTACTGAAATAGCTTGAAGGAGAGGAGAGTATCTCGATTTTTGAAAAGAAAAACTCAAATGTGATCAATAAAACAAACAGACTTGTCTGGTTTGTTTTATTTGATAGGAATTTTCAGGTTTCGTTGATATTTTATTGGTAATTGACCGAACGGAGTGAGGTCTATTTTTTTATATATATATAAAAAAAAATTTCTTTATCTGTTTATTCCTNTTATATATATATAAAAAAAACTTTTCTTTATCTGTTTATTCCTCGATAACTGTTCAATGCTTGTCCGATTTTTGGGTCCCGATGTGCCACTCGGGCCCACTGGCAACCCAATATTTGCGTGAGGTCTAATGGACTTGTCTTTGTATGGATTAATTTGTAATATTTTCAGGTTTTTGACAAAGACGGTGGCTTTAAATTTCAATTTGGAACCCCCGGCAAAGAAGAAGGACAATTATGGTATCCTCGCAAGGTTGCTGTTCTCAAAACCAGTGGAAAATTTGTTGTTTGTGATCGAGGTAGTGAAAGATCACGTATGCAAATTTTCTCCAAGAGTGGACATTTTGTGAGGAAAATAGCAATCAGGTATGAAATGTTTTTTTCATAGCTAATGGATGATACATTATTATTTTTTAAAGGAAAAGGGAGACACTTTGAATTTTGTAGACCAGATTGTTCATTGTATATTTTCCTAATAATGTATATTCTGAGATTTGACAATCAAATATTTTTCCTTCTTGGGTCTCAATATTTTCCTCCTAAAATGTCATGTTATGATATAAAATCGTTATTATTTTATCGTTACAATAAAAAATAGTGCTGTTTTTCGAAATGCAGCTATTTTTGCCTCGTCCACAACTGCTCAAACTTGTATTCTAAAGTTTCGAATCCATCTTCCAAAATATTTCGCGGTGCTTTTTTAAACGACATTCTCAATGTAAGCTTGTACATTCTTTTCTTATCCCAATTTTTCCATATATTTTATGAAGTGCCTAATGACTAATCCATCACACGTGGGAACAACAGGAATGAAATTGTTCCAGAATATATCAGTTCTATTTCCGGATTTAATTCTAAAAATAACTGCACATTTTTTTTTTTTCTGTTTTAGATACATCGATATTGTCGCAGGACTCGCAGTAACTGCTAGTGGTCTAATTGTTGCTGTCGATAGTGTGTCCCCTACAGTGTTCAATATAACAGAAAACGGTGACCTACTGACTTGGTTTGATTGTAGCGAACATATGCGAGAACCAAGTGATATTGCTGTCAGTGGTGAGTAGTTTTTTCTTTTTTTCTTAGATCCATATATCGTTATTAACTTGTAAATAGTTCATAATTTCGTTGATTACTCATAATGAACAAAGTATTCGAATTACTTATAATAAACAAAGTATTCGAATTTTCTTTTATCAAATAAACTAATTATTATATTTTTATTTACTTTTTTTACTATCGTTTGTTACATACTTTGTCATTCCAACTGATTCGTAAAATCTTTCGATACATACACTTTTAAAGCCCCCCCCCCCCCTGTTTGTTTGTCCCAATCTAATTTTCCATGCCCGCATTCAATACATTAGTACAAAATGATCCTCATTCAAATTACAATACGAATAGACCAGCGCAATCTGATTTATTCTTGAGAAAATAAAGTAATCGTCCTGCTGCCTTCTGCATGGTTATCAGAAATGATGCTATTTCAAAGTGTTTTTTTCTTCTTTTTATTGTTCAACACATTTCTTTCAGGTTCCGAATATTTTGTTTGCGATTTCAAAGGCCATTGTGTGGTCGTCTTTGATGAAGCCGGTGTCTTTTTACGTCGTATTGGATTTGAGAACATAACAAACTTTCCCAATGGTATTGAAATTTCTGGCGCAGGCGATGTTCTCGTTGGCGACTCTCATGGTAATCGATTTCACGTAGCTGTTTTTAGTCGTCTCGGACAACTTCTTACCGAATTTGAATGTCCGTATGTTAAAGTAAGTCGTTGTTGTGGATTAAAAATTACTCACGAAGGTTACGTTGTAACTTTGGCCAAGAACAACCATCATGTGTTGATTTTAAACACGCTCTATATTCAGTAAGGTTGGATAGGTTGGTTTATGTTTTTTTTTCAAGCCCATTCTTTAATTAAATTAACCCCAGCAAGCAATTTTCTTAATAATTTTTTAAATTCTAGTTTGATCTCATTTAGCTTCCATTTTTTTCAACAAAACACAAACCACATCTCCTCTTGTTATTTTTTATATACATTATTATTAATATTTTTTTATTATTATTAATCGTAGAGTCTAGAGAAACGATTCAGTGTTTTTATTTATTTTATTTTTAATTATTATATTATTTTTTTATTTTATTTTTTGTGTTTATAATTATGTACGTATATTTATTTTATTTTAATGTGATATTTTCTATCTTCAAGGTCTTTTTGTCTAAAAAAAAATATTTATATATATATATTTTAAATAATCACACTATAGTGTGTGCCGCAAAATTTGGTCTAAAATCAGTACAATTATAGATACCTACTTAAAATCTGGTTTCCCATCCAAAGACTTTCTTTTACCTTAAAAGATAGGTTAAGACTCTCGTGCACCCACCTTCTAAAAAACGGGAAAATTTTATATAGAACAAAAGTGCTTTGCGCATTGTAATCCAACATATACGGATTTTCGGTTAACCATTTTTAAAAAGTTAAGAAAAACATTTGAAAAAAAAATAAAGTCATAAGACATACACAAATAATATAGACACTTCATGTGTAACTTGAACAAGTTTTGATTCATTAGAACCTTAATACTTACACAGGGTAAAAGAAAGTTCATAACTAAGAAATTACTTACAGGAAGTTTTCAAAAGTAAAATATGAATCATTCAAATTTTATTAGTCACATATTTAATTTGTTTATCATGACGAGTAAAGGTCCTATTGGTTCAAAGTATGTGACTGATAAGACAGACAGTATACATATTATCTTTCTTTCGCATTTTTTAGAAATATATATTATAAAATATCGAACAAAAAATTGAACTTACATTATCCCCACTCACTCCACTGTGATGACGTCATCTGGGCTATAAGGAAGAAGGGAAAAACAATAATTGGGTAATTTCACAAAAAGTTTATTTGCCTAACACAAACGTTCTACCAATAAAAATTATATTCTAATTGTCTCCAGTCGATGAAAATACTTTTGATACAAAGCCATCAAAAATACTTGTATTTTTTAATCAACCATGGTGTTTGTTTTACTTTTGAAAATTCCTTTTCGTTAAAATAATAATTTTAGTTCTTATTATAAAACAAAAGATTAAAAATATTTTAAAATTCAAGTAAGGGCTTTTCTATACAGAGTCAATAAAAAACAGTCACTCGATTTTTATGATTCACTCCCACATTTTGTTTAATAATTTGAACATTCAGTCTTTACTATTGGCTAACATTTAGCTTAAAAAAAGTTTATTTTAATTTAAAATATGCTCGTAAATCAAAAATCACCCGCTTGAAATTCATGTCAAAAACATTTCATTATCCAGATTTCTAAAATGAAAGAAAAAAAACTAATACGAGACTGTTTTTCAGTGCAATTCTCTGAAGTGGGTGTGGATGGTATATCTGTATATGTTTCTTTTGCAATTTTATGTGTTCAGAAATACATTTAACCCCAGCCTCAATTTAAGCACGAATATTCGCCGCTAGCCATTTTTTGTGATCAGTTACACAACGCTGTATAGACAAAAAGTCCTACAGCTATTTTTGTATGTGTATGAATGTAAAGCTTGCAACTGAAATGTACAAAATACATTAGGCTATTATTAGGGTTGTCCCCTATTTTTTTAGTTTTCAAATTTGACACTTGAATGACCCCATGACCTAATTACAAACCCAAACAATATTACATCAAACCAAGTAATACAAGTGCATTGCAGACTTCTGTTACTCAAGTATTTTGATGTCAATAGTTAAACAGATTTGACCAATTTACAAGACAGACATCAGGATTGAATTGATACAGATTCAGTCTTTGTTCCCCGTTTTTCTATCGGAGTCAGCCCACCCACTTCCTACAGATACCATGAGAAATGTGAAAGGAACCAGTCGATTTCTGTAAATGTAAAGTTAATTTATTTCCCTTTTTTTAATTTTTTGTGTGCGTGTTCCAAACCATAAGTTTGTGCTCAGTAACTATATATAAACTGGTTATTTGTCCATCTGTAAATTTTTAGAGTAGATGCATCTAATGTTTTTCTGAAACTCATCCAAAGTTTCTGAGGATGGTTTATAAAGTTACTGGATACAAAATTAAAAAGGAAGTTTGTTCCTATTTTTCTTTTTTAAAAAAGATTGAATTTATTTATATTTGTTTAATTAGTTCTCTTTTCTATTATTATTTTTTATCCTAATTTTAGTTCTTTTTTATTTTTTAAATGTAAATATTTTTTGTTTTATTTTATATATATATATATAATTTCGTCATCATCAACGTGGATTTTTTTTTCATCCACACCTAAAAGACCATCTCTGTATCTTGTTTACGTTGGATATATTCATACGGAAATTATTTCTTTTCAAGTTACACTAAGGGAGAAGTGGTAATGTTTTAACAGAGTGTGATCTTATCCAAATAAACATGCTATTTTCAAAGACGCGTACACTTGGGAGCAAAAAATTAATTCCAGAGTTACATAATTCTGAAATAGAGAACTTGTTATATACTTTGTTTGATTCAATGTTGTGGGAGCATCGTTTCATTGACAGGTATGATAAATAACAAGTATATTTTTGGTAGATAAAAACAGTTATGTTATTAGTCTAGTTCTTAATGTCTCAAGTATGTATATTATTATCATCATCATAAGTTAACAGCCGTGGGGCTCGTTTGCAACAACTCGCCATGAGTTGTTGATACTTGGGAAGCCTCATGGATAATACAGTAGCTTCTCCTTGCTTTCTGGATGGGTAATGGAAAAGATATCGTTTCCAACCCTTCCTTTAGTCGCCTTTTACGACCGACATGGACTTGGGTGCCTTGGAACTATTCTTTTTAAGTCCCCCTATCCCCCATAGGATATAATGCAGTAGCTTCTCCTTGCTTTCTGCATGGGTAATGGAAAGGATATCGTTTCCTATCCTGCCCTTAGTCGCCCGCCATATTATGTAAATTGTTAAAGCGCTTGTGACCCAACAAATTGTGTAGCAACTGCAAGAAATTTGTAGTTTTTTGAAATTTGTATCCACACACATCTTGTTCGTAACTAACACCTCTAAAATAAATGTGATTGTCAGAATTGAATCAAAATATTTGTTTTAGCTTTCTCTACTGACTCACATTAATGTACAGTTTAGACGTACACTGCCGTTCTCACTACCTCTGCACTGACAGGGAATACATTATTTTTGCATTTTCAAGTCACTAAAATTCCATGTTACCATTTTCTATATGAGTTTTATGTCTTGGGGATGACGAATTGTGAGTAAACAGCTACATAGTTTAGTTGTTTTTCTTTAAGACTTGCTATTAAAAGCTCATTTCTGTGAATTCTCCATGACAATAGAGTGACGGATTTCATAATGGACATGCTGTGGCACAGGTCCTCTGAAGCCTTTTGTAAAAAATAGTAATTGAATTATTTTTTGCTCCTGACTGTTTTTTTTTTTTTGTTTTTTGTTTAAAAAAAATTTGCAAAAGATTGGCTCCACGAAACATTGTTTTTTCAGTGTTTTGTTTTATCAAGAGATACAACCACCTCTTTTCATTTGGTAGTTTTTGTTTTTTACTTTTCTTTATTTTACTTTGCGTATCATTTTCAAAACTTTAGGACACAATTATTTTGTAAATAATAGTTTATTGGTATTTTTAAAAAAAGAAAGCGGGTGACTTAGAAATATATTTTCATTGAACTTGTGTTTTCCTTTGTTTATATTTTTTTTATTTTCTAATTGACTATTTTGTGTGAGGATTTTTTGAGAGAGAAAAAAAAAAACCTTTTTCGCTTGGACAGATAAAATTTAAAATTTTGTAAAATATGATGCTTAATTTACCAGTATTTAATTTTTTTTTTTTTACAATATTACTTTATGTAATCCCTGCTGAGTATTTGCTAATATTAAATTGACTTTTTGGTCAATTGGAAACCAAGGTTACACACATATTTCAATTTCTTGCTTTTGAGAAACATCGAGTCCATAATATATGGAGAATTTTGACAATATAGCAATTAGTTAATAAAAAATAATAAACCTAAAGGGGGTTTCTAGATAAGACATACCACATATACTGACATGTGGAGCTGTTCCCTAAAACGAGATCTCCCTTGAACCTTTCTCAAATGCACATTCGTTTAAAAAATTAATTGAACATCAATTTAATCTGAACGCTTTTGAAAATAGGGGCACCATTTACTGATGCGGGTTGAAGGTTCCTCAACACCTTTTTGTTCATCCAAAGCCAAAGACACTTTTTCAATTGGTGAACAATAACAATAAGGTTACACCAGCGCGGCATAGAGTACATTTTTTTAAAAAAAAATCAATGTCATTTTAAACCGAATCCAATATGGAATACTAACAGCGCCCGTGCATGCCAAGTGACCATTATTTTTGTTGAATCCTTGATTTTAAAAAAGATGCGCGAACAATGTTCAGTGTCACTTTGTATTTTATGAATTTTATGTATAGCATTCATTTCCCAAGGGTTGTTTGTATTTTGTGCTTTTTATCTTCCAGACTTGGAACATAAATTAAGAACATTCATACTATATAATTACATTAATTCATTTTTCATCTGTCCAAATTTTGTTTGGGTTTCTCAATCTTTGTTGAAAATAAATATATCTTTTGAACTCTATAGCGCTATTACACAACAAACATTCGTGAACCCCCCCCCCTTTNGACCCCCCCCCCCTCTTTAGGGATGAATCCACCTATGTTAAAGTTAATATGATGTTTATTTTTATCTCCATTCTGACGTTTTAATTACACAACAAACATTCGTGACGACCCCCCCCCCCCNCCCCCCCCCCCCTCTTTGGGGATTAATCCATCTATGTTAAAGTTAATATGATGTTTATTTTTATCTCCATTCTGACGTTTTAATTACCTAATTATTTTCCAATGAAAGCCTTAGAAAATTATTAACTTACCTAAACGTTAGAATGACCATCAAATAAAGATTTTTATTTTAACTTAACTATTTGGCGGACCTCGCCCTAAATTCAACTAGCTCTGTGTGTAGTTAAGTACCCAGACTGGCCTAATTTTTATTTCAATATATTAATCCCTTTAATATTCTGAAACGTTTGCGTAAGAATTACGAAGAGTTTTTAGTTTATTTTTATTAAATGTAGAGGTCCGTGAACATTTCAATCATATTTTTATTTATTCTTAATGTTCGGCTTGCTTACAAATTATATCATTTGTTTTCTTCAATTTCCTGTCACTATGGGTCTCTTGTACATTATTATTAGAGGTGGATTTCTTTTGTATACGCTTCAAATGAAGTGCATTATTCCATTTCTAATACATCCCACACCCAGACGTACAAGATGTAGGTAATCACTATTTGTTTTTAGTGTTATTTTTTTTTCCTTTTAAATTTATTTTTATTCACAACGTGTATTTTTGTTGATATTTTTTATATATACAATTAATTAATAAATAATCCCATACATAATAATTATATTGAGAAAAAAAAAAAAAAATAGAAAATAAATATTTGTTGTATTTGATGTTATTTAAATATTTAAAAAAAAATCTATTCATAAGTTTACTGGTTTATGTGTTCTTTTTAAAATAATAATAATAATAATGTTTTAATCCGCTCTTTCCATTTTTTGGAAGTTTGGTTATAAACTGTTATTTATGTGTACAATGCATAAGTAATTATAAATTATTTATACAGGGTGTTCTTAGTGTAGATGAGGCAGTCATTTCGAGAACTATTAATTGAAGGTACACAATTTTAAATGAGGATAACGTTTCCGAAAATCAAATATGTTTTTTCAATAACAGTCTTGTGTGATATCTCAATCCGTTATTATTATTATTTTTTTTTTTAAATGAATAATTATTTTTTTGCCCTATCGGGCCACCCGAAGCCTTAACCACTTAAACCGATTGAGGCCTACAGTCACAGATCTTATTGTATCACTAGTGCCACCCTAAGCCATATAGTAACCATTTAAACCGACTGAGGCCTAGAGTTCACACATCTGCTTGTATCAATAGTGCCACCCGAAGCCTTATGGTAACCATTTAAACTAAACCGAGGCCTAGAGTTCACACTGTATCAATAGTGTTTTTGACATTTCAATGACTGTTCAGTCTATAGCTAACTGCTTCCCATGTTTAATTTGTATAAATTTCTTTTTGTTTTTTAAGTGTTAGGATTTTTTTCAATTATTTTTTTTATTTGTAAACGTCCGTTTCGTTTCCCTTAATTATATTTTTTTCGACCTAAAGCCGTTATATAAAAAAAAATCATTTGACATTCATTATAAACAAAATAATATTTTTAAGATTTGGGGGGCTCCGTACCCAAATGTTAAAAATGTATCGTTATTAACTAATTATACTCTCTTTTTTTACATGAAATACGTAAACAAATATTAAAATAAAAAGAAGTCTCAATAATTTGAGATATACTTCAGTTATTGTTTTTTTTTAAATCTGAAAGCGCCCATTTTTTTATAAAAAAGCATGTCATAAAAATTGAAACATTTTGTAATACAAATTACCTTTTTTTGATTATAAATGTAATAAAGGTACAGATGGGCTCTTATATTATTATGAATGTTTCATTTATTTGTTCCCCTCTGTATGCTGATGACCCTTGTTTTAAGTAGCTTAGCCTAGTCATTAAAGAATTCCACTAAACAAAAATAAGTTTTTTTTTAATTTAGTAATTTTTTTTATTTTTCAAATTAAATTTCGAGCTTGTTTTTCCTTTAACTCTCTTTTGTTTTTTACAAAAAAAAAAAAAAATTTAGATGAATAAGTATATTTTCACTGATTTTTTTTTTCTTTTCAAAAGTTGTATTGAAATTTAATTTTGTTTTCAAAGAAATGCTTTCAATAAGAATATCCTAAGGCTAAGAATAATAGTTTCTGAACACGGCTTTCTTTTGATTTAAATTTATTATTCAGACAAAAAAAAATATTTGACCTACTTCAGTTGATCCTTGAGGTGTTTTTGAAAACCCAAGTTGTTTGTTAAAATTGAAAAAAAATATAAACTCTAAATAATCTTTGCTCCTCTCCTTTTTCAAGTCTAGTTTTATTATTTCTTTCTCATAATTTGCTAAAATCATTTCCCATTATCTTCTACTTAATTTTATTACTTAGCCTTGCCCTTTATAAAGTGAATTGCTTCCCAACAGCATTACCAAGAATATCAACTCTCTTTTTCGAAATAATGAAACATATAAATGTGTTCCCTTGAGAGCATTTTTTATTATGTGAAGGAACAATTGAGAAATTAATAATAATAAAAAATATTTTCAAGAAATCGTAAATAAATAATAAAGACAATATCGATTCTAAATTTTTTTAATTTTTTTCTGAACATCGTAGAGTCAACATCGGCCTGACGATGATAGTCTGAGAACTATTGAAAGCTCGCCACAAATTAAAAAAAAATTAGAATCGATATTGTCTTTATTATTTATTAATAATTTATGAAATTAATAGTAGTAAACCACTTTAAAAATGTCCCTAAATTTTTCATACTCCTTGCTGTACGAATTTAGTTGTAGACTTCGCATCCGTATGTTGTTCTTTTTATATTTATAAATTAATAATAATATTTCTAATTGGACACATACTTAAATGACGAGATTTTGTTTTGAAGCAAGCTTACTTCCATAGATACAAGTGAACAGCTGCACTTATTTATTGGTTATTTAGAATAAATTACAGAGTTCATAGGTTATACCCTTTTTTACACAATTCCGGAGCATTGAACATTTGCGATTGAAATTTCTTCGTACGATCCGTTTTCTGTGTAAAATATACAAGACCACCCGAAACCAAGGTATTGTGAAGTTATATTTTGGGAATTGAACGACTTTTCACTGATGCAAAGTTGAAAAATGAGAGCGATAATTTTTAAATTTAAAATATACTTGAATTGAAACTAAATTACACCTGTTTGCGTTAAAAAATTAAAAATATTCTCATTCAATGATTTGCTATACGAAGATAAAAGCGCTTTTTAAAATAAATCATTTTAAAATGTCCTTGCACTGCTAGAATGTATCTATTATTCTAAAAGTCATCTCTTTTCAGTTTGGTATGCGTTTCATTGTAACTTCTGAAACTTCCTCGATGAGAAAAAAATGTTTTTATGAGTAAAATTTTCAATTAGCTTTTAGTGTTCTATCCTAATTTTTATCGTCAAATTTAATTTGTGCAATTTCACACCAACCGTATTTATATTTAGTTTTGTTTAATTTGTTTAAAAAGTGGTAAGCCGTTTTTCGGTGTGAATTATTTATTAAATAAAATTTGAGGATAAATTTGATAAGTAATTTTTTTCACTTTTCAAGTTTTCCGTATTTTTGTATATTTGGTAAAATATTTCGTTTGTGCGCAGAATTCAAGGACTACTCGTATTTATTGAAGTACACCTTTTGAAATATTGAAATATCTACCCCGATTTGGCCCCTTTTGTGACAGATGGCCAAGATACCAATGTAATTTACGAATAATGTATTTTTTCAACATAAAGTGTGTACATCATGTTTCAAAATTGGTCGTTTTTCAGGGTTCCATGCCGATGGATGAAAACTGAACCCTATTAATAATAGTCATGGTTTACCAAGTCTGCGTAGAATATATTTTTTAACATATCCCAAATTTTTCAATTTCTTTACGTACGTTTTCCATAAAAAATAAGTTTAACGTAAATAACGTGTTGGTTTACACATTTTCAGTTTATTTCAAAACTAGAAATCTTTTTCATTATTAAAAAACAACAACGAAAAACGACACGACGCTGTCGCCATAGTTCAATAAGGAAATTGTATCTTCACTGAAAATTTTTAAACTTGGTCCAGAAATTTAATCAATATTTGGGATAATTTTCTTAAAGTTGGTGGGAAAGAAATTTTATATACTACTCAAATTTTCACTTTATCCAATAAGGGGAAATAAAATAATAATAAAAATAACTTATGCTTAATGTTAAAATGTCAAAAAAAATCCAGTCAAATTGAATCGAGAGTTATGGAAAGTCCCAGTATGTTAATTTGTAATATGTTCCTCAGAATACCACATTGAAATCAATGTTTACGCGCAAGGACGCCAGACCCCGTCGGTTACGTTAATTAGAGACGATCATTCATTTTATTTTCAAAATAATATATTTAATTAGTCCTTCTATTTTATTTGTTGTCTTTGGTCATGAATGAAAAAGAAAACACTCTAAAAGTCGTTATTTATTATTATTTTTTATTAATTAATTAAACTCATGCTCAATTTTCATTTATTTTTTAAAAAATTATACATTTATTAAAAATAAATTCCTGTTTACTTTTCGTTTGGTAAAAAAAAAAAAAAAAATGTTTAATAAGAAAGTGTGACTAAGTTGATGGTATCTTATAATGTGGAGGACCCATGGAATATCTGTTGATACAAGAAATAACGAAAGCACTTGAAGGTTGTGTCATAGTGTTTCTAAGTTGAAAATTTGTTTTACCTCTCAAATTAAATTATTCGAAATAGGTTAATATGAGTTTCAAGTACAATTGTGATTGTATGTTTTCTAGGTCAACTTTGTGTGTAGATCTGGCCATCGTGAGGAAAAAGTTCAAAAGTATACTTTCTCATTCTATATAGTTTATTTGATTGTATCAATGGAGAGATGGTATTATCAATCAATTGAAACACAAAGGGGCGTAAGTGATACTATGAAAGCGACATTTAACTCGCTTAAAGTATTTTTTCATTTCCTTATCGACTAAATACTTTTAATGATCAAGATTCACTTACTCCTATTTACGATGCCAAAGTACTCTTTAGAACAAGTCGTTTAATACAATAATCTGTAAATATGGTTTTTGTTTACTGACGCCCCTTACTGTTTCAATGGTCGAGTAGCCTGACGATACATATGATACCTGTACCTCTAAATAAGATTTCTGCTACTTCATTGAGTCTTACATCAAAATACTCAAGTAGCATCATACAGTGTTAATAAAGTCCCGAAACGTCTGTCCGAGTATTTATAAACACTTTGTATATGTAAGAATGGATAATATCAGAAGCATGCCAATCACTAAAATATAATTACACCAGAATAATGATATTTCAGAGTTGTTTTCTCCGCTTTACAACTTCCAGAAGAATGTTAGATATGTTGAAACTGTATCTTCACGTAAAAGATATTTTGGAGTAAGATAATTCCCATGTCTAGCATTTCCCAAGAATGATGTATAGAGAAAATATCCAATTATTTTATTTTTGAATAGAATGGAATCTTTATTTTCAAAATTACAATTTTTAATTGCTGAGAGCTTTCCCTAATCTCTTTGCAATCAACCATAAGTTAGCATTTAAAAAATGTAGTTTTCTAGAAGTCATGTTCCACAATTCTAAACCAATTTGTTTACGTGGACAAAGTATGTAGTCAAAGTCATTCTAATATAAGATACCATCTAACTTTTCGTCATGGAATACCTTCTCTTTTTGAGAATGAATACTTCCCTCTCCTCCATAAGCTTTCTAATTATTTATAATACCTCCCCATCTATTTGAATAATTAATTTACTATTTATATTTTTTATTGATATCATTTCATTAGTGTGATATTTTTTCTTGTATCACTTTTTTTTCTCTAATTTATATTTAATTAATTATAATTATTAATTAAATGTATAAATCCTGTTAACAATAATTCCTACGCCTTATATTATTTAATTCAAATAAATAAAATATTTATATCTCCTCTTTATTTTGTTATGATTAATTGTATTATTAACTAGAATAATTACGATTGTATTTTTTTCAAATATATATATATATATATATATATATAAAAAAATTATAATTTACACCTAATAGGGCTGTTGTGTGGTCGCTGCCCTGAAGCTTTGCAGTACTCTGCTCTGAAGTGTATTGTAGGGTATTTTTGACAATGTTTGTAACAAAATTGTGTGAAACATAAATCGCGCAATTTTTTCAATTCCAAATCTTAACACATTTCTGAACTCGGTTCGACTGCCCTGCCCTTTGTATGACGGACGCCTTTTTGTTCCACATTTTTTAAAGAGAAAGTTCAATTTTAATAAATAAATAAATATTTTTCATAGTTAATTTTTTTTTTTTTTTTTTTGAACTTCTATTCAAAATCTGGCGTTATGTTCCATATAAACGGTCACACAAAACTTTCGGAACTATATTGTGTATGAACAAAAGAAGCGGGTACATTCCAAGAACAGTTCTGAAACAAATGTTTTTGTATGTTGCAAATATTGAATAGGTTATAAGAACACATCATGTATGCAGCCAATCCAGTTGATATTCACCACTTTAAAATAATAGAACAAAGAAGAACACATATTATCAGTCCGCCCGTGCTTAGTTTTCAATATGGTGGTGTTTTCCCAAAACTCATTACTTCCCTAATTTGAATGACGTACATTTTTTTTATATTCAATCTCATGTCATCAATTATTATAATCAAACTAAGTGGTTGTACGTGATATTTCGTTTAGAGAATTAACAGGTGAGTTTCAGGAAATACACACAATATCCGTCATCTTGAAATTGATTCATTCATTTAATAGTGGCATCATCGTGTCTGATGTTAGCCAGATGTATGTGTTTTTAAGTGTCATCATGAGTCCCGAAATCATGACAATCACTGTAACATAATTACGTAAGTAACACTAGATTCAAAACATAATGATATTACAGAGTTGCTTTCTGTATTATTTTAGATCAGCCCAGGTGGACTCGGCCAGTGAGGATGTCACCCTTAAGTAACTTTTACAATCTGAAGTATGATTTATCTTGAATACCAAGTAAAAACTGTCTGTACACGTGGGCGTATAAGTAAATTTTACAATCTGAAGTATGATTTATTTTGAAAACCAAGTAAAAACTGTGTGTACACGTGGGCGTATTTGTTGTTGGAAATTATGTTCTTCATAACCTCTTCAATTTTGCAACGTTTTTCTGGAACCCATGTCTAGGTTTTCTTCATATGGTAAAAAATCTAGCAGTTTTTCGAACCTTTGTGAAAAATTCTAAGAACCTATTTTTCTTTTTTCGTACACTGTAAACGAGTCGGAATTTTTAAGAAGTTTAAAAGGATTTGAGTTTTACTACTGACCCTGTACTGATAGATACATGAAAGTACCACTAAAAGTAAGATTTTTTAAAAATAATGTTTTTTAAGAAAAAATTCAATTAGGTAGGTACTTCTTAAATTGAAATAAAAATGATTTTTATTTTTTATTTATTTACCAATTATAATACGCTTAGATTTATTATAGTCTATTTACACTCTATTATTATTGTTATTATACATTTTAATTTTTATTCTCTAATATATTATTATTTAACCCTTAATATTTATTGAACGATTTATAGTGTGTAAGATTAAATCAAACAAAATAAAAAAAAAAAAATGTTTCAGCCGTGTTTTAAGTGATTTATATTATTATTTCTAGGTCTAGTAAAATGGAAGGCAAAAATATTTTATCTGATGAAACTTCAAAAGAAGATTAATGTCTACAGATTTCTGATTTTTTTTTTTTTTTACTCATCTCCACCTTCATAGTTCTCAATTCTGTCATATTAATAATGTATAGAACTAAACGCACGGCTTCTGTTAAGCAAACTTTGATTGAAAAATATTCTATGAGACATTAAGCAAGAAGCTTTTCACACAAAGTTGTCAGGTTCAAATAGAGAAATTATAGTAAAAAAAATCTGGATATTTTATTTTTAGTGATTTGAATCTGGCGACAAGGTACGAATGTTGTTAAATGCAAATTGTCACGATGCTCATAGTGATGTACGATATGTAGAGATCATTCAAGTAGGTACTTATACTGACTGTTGACACCACGTCCTTCTTAGGGGACTCTATTATGAGATAGATTTACAATATAACCACATAGCAATTTCACAACTTTTTATCAAACCTTTTATTTTTTTATAAAAAAATTGCCCTTTTTACTGAAACCTTCAGTAAGTCTATACAGGTTGGTCCAGAAAAAAGTAAAAGTTGCAAAAACAGAAGGGCGCGAACATTTTGTGTTTTTCCCCAAAACTCTTTACTTTTCTAAACGAAATCACGCACAATCTTGATTTGGCTATTAGTACATTTTTCTTTACTATTATCCAAAATATTTGTAGGTGATATCGCGTAGAACAAAGGTTCAATATGGAAAAGTAACGAGTTTTGGGGAAACAACAAAAAGTTTGCCATCTTGAAACTCGAGGAAAAACGGACTATATATGTGTCTGGCAGCCGGTTAATCGAATGTAATAAAAATTAAATAAAAGATTAAATTTATTGAAATCAAAAGTTAAATGTTCAGGGTAGTTTTCAAGTGGGGTTCCATATTTTTTTATTTAATTATATAATTATTTGAATATTAATAAAGGAATTGTTATAAAAATCGTACAGGATTGTATAATCAAAATTAATCCTAATATTACCGAGCGAGATAACCTTCAAACTAGAATTACATTGATTTATGTACCAGCCATTTGATTCAAACTCAAGTTAAAATAACTGCGCTGCGGGAAAAAATACTAGTCCTCCATTACATAATTGGCCATTCTTCTTTGATTTTTCGTAGATTCAAAATGACAGTGGTATAAATTCCATATTGTTAATCGATCTCTAAAGTTCTTAAAGAAGGGTTAAATTACGTCAGTGATAATTTACCTCATTTATACCTAACAAATCATTATTCCTAGCGCATTTGTCTTCATGTCCTCACTTCTAACAGATTTGTCTTTGTAAAATTCTATACAGGGTGAACCAGAATAACGTTATCAAAGGCCTTATTTCCCTAGAACATGTTGTTCCCAGCGGTTTGCACATCGTTTTCAAAATTGCCGCCATTTTGCAAATTTTGACTAACCCCCAAAAGAAACTTTTTAATTGTTTTTACAAAAAATAGTGTTTCCCCGGTTTAAATTTTCTTTTTCTTTTTGAAACAAAAAAAGTTTTAAGCAGCTATTCTTAGGGTAATGTCGAAATTTACAAAATGACCGCCATCTTGAAAACGGAACATAAACCACAAATACCCATTCAAGTATTTTGTGTTGGAAATAAGGGTATACACGTAACGATAAGTCTGTGCAGACATTTCTGCGCAGACAAGTCTGTCGTGTATGGCAGGATCAATAGATTTCGATATCTGCACAGATCTGAATATCGGAGACAAAATCTGTGCAGATCCTGCCATACACGACAGACTTGTCTGCGCAGATAAGTCTGCACAGACTTATCGTTACGTGTATGGCCGGCCTAACGTGCTCTACCCACCCTAGACCTGTGCTAGCTTTATTCTCTCGTTTACCCTGTGCATATCTGAATTCCTATCATCTCCGAAATGTTATCAAAATTTTCATTAATTTCTTTTTAATGTGATCAGAAGAGTTTAGTGCAACAATAATTATTATACACGGCATGTGTGCTCGCTTGAAAATTGAAAACGTTCCACCCAGGCATATACGCGTAATTGAATTCATCCTTCGCCTTTTGATTAATTTGTAGAGTTTTAATAAGTTAGTAATAAACCACTAAATTATTATAAGTTAGTAATTACCCATTAAATCATTAACTCACACTTTAAATTCGATCTTTTATTTTTTATGACCGTTCGTCCGCCGCGTTGTTAGTGCCACTTATGCGACTTATCGTTGGCCGAAATGAATGATATATATAATATAGAAATTTTCCCTACACTCATTTTGCGTATTGGACTTAACCCACACCTTTGGAAACGACTAAGTAGACGCTACTATGCGCTAAAAGCTTCAAACCTTTGAGTTGGATTTGTCGCCAGAAGTCGCTTCCAAAGGACAACCGCCTGAGTAACAAGTTTGGTTTGTAGCAGAGCTCGTCGTTTGTCAGCATGTAGCTATTTCTTTTTTCATCCAATTTGATGAAATTTTGTGGGTTTATTTAACGGTTACCGGACTTTTTCTAATGAGTGGAACGTTGATTGAGTACCCACATTGTTGCATAATCCTCTTCAAACGTCACCTCATGCCAATTTTCTTCATTTAATATTTTTCTCTTCAAATTTATCTGATTTTTTTTTCTTCTCTAAAATGTCTTCCTAGATTTTAGAATTTAATTTTTAAAAAAATAGATAGTGCACATAAAAAGACAAACTTTGAACGTTTTGTGGGAAGACAAAATGAGTTTGCGGATTAAGACACTCCCTCCCGTATTTATTACATATCCTCTTTTTTTGTATAAAAATAAATTAATAACGAATCGTATTTGTGTAAACGTGATAAACGTTGTCACGGTGTTCCTCTCTAAATCAACTTTTCTTCCCTTGATTCGAGTTTGAAAACTTGNAAAAGAATTTGGCGATAGTCAGTTGTTGTAGCGGTGTTCCTCTCTAAATCAACTTTTCTTCCCTTGATTCGAGTTTGAAAACTTGATGGAATTATGTTAATAAGAGGTCACCGCAAATATTTCGACAACCCTTGGTTGGAGTTGAGAAATAAGCGGTTCCAGGTCGTGACGGTTCTAAAATTGGTCATCTTGAGGCCATCATCAGTAGTCTCACAATTTTCTGTTGAACATAACTTTAAGGGGTGATTCATGGAGTCAAAATAAGACTTTTACTCTTTATAAAAAGGTGTCCGGAAGTGCAATCAATTTAGGCTATGTTCACATGACCGCGCGGGAGAATTTGATTTCACTATTCAGATAGATCTTGTGTCGCGCGGTCATGTGAACATAGCCTTAAGCTACAACGGTTCAAAGTTGTCCATGAGAAAATATTGTGCGATTTTAGAAACATTTCGTAGGAACTTTTTTTTTACCATCTGAATTTTTTTTAACTGAATTTTTTTGACCAATTTCGATGAGTGTCGTGGAAATAATTCTAATCTTTCCATTTTTGGGCAACTTTTAACCTGTGAAGCTGAAATTGATTACAATATCGGACCCATGTTTATGGAGAGAAATCTTTCCCCGATCCCCGAAAGTTATGCTTATGAACATTAGGATATCCGGGTATATTTATTTCTAGTTTTTCATGATAAAATGACGCAAAAAGTTCTTGTACTGCTTTGACTGTTGAGCCAAAATAGGTCATTCTTATTGTGCTTGTATTGTCCCTCACAAAATAAAATACATGATTTAAGTTTAGTCTTTGCATATTTGTCATAATTTTAAAATATATTAAATATTTGTTAAAATTAATTTTTTAATAAAAAATATTCGTTTTCACAGTTATCTTCACTAAAAATAAATTACTACAAAGGGCAATTCGTGAATAGCATGAAATATTGTACTTCGACATCGCCGTACAAATAGAAGTGATTATTCATCACCTAAATAATCCAAATATCAAGTTTAAATTTCGTCAGGTAACCTGCGCCAATCCTGATCTCCCGCGTGTAGAGATATCTCTACTAGACTGAGTTCTGGTGGTTATACTATATTTTCAGAAATAAATCAACTGGAGATTGATGTTCTCGAGCCAAAATGAATTCGTGCGTATGTCCCGATAGATCGAACTTAGTCGTTTGAGTAAAAAATCAGAAAGTATATGAACATCGTTTGATTCCTTCTTACATTAAAAAAATCAAATTGAGTCAATTTCAATGTAACCTCAGTGGCCGAGTGTGCGCCCTACTCGTCTTGCAACAGCTATGTACGGTGTTCGAATGTCGGTGGGTTTTTAAAAAAATCTACATGGTCTGATCGTGTTTGGACGTAACTATGTTTTTGATTTTTAATGGGAGAAAATAAACACTTGTCGCTAGAAATGGGACCAGATAGTTACATGGTTTACACTTGTACCCCTTGGAATTCTCTGTCAATCACCTAAATAAACCAAAAATTTGAGCATTCTTACTTTTAATTTTTGTCGTTTATTTTTCATGACGTATCGATTTGTTAACAGAGACTTGTCCCCTGGAATTCCCTGTGATCACCTAAATAAACCAAAAATTTGGGCATTCTTACTATTAATTTTTGTCGTTTATTTTTCATGACGTATCGATTTGTTAACAGAGACTTGTCCCCTGGAATTCCCTGTCATCACCTAAATAAACCAAAAATTTGAGC
>CM022879.1:8752017-8774139 GCA_012654025.1 Pachypsylla venusta | reverse complement strand
GCCCCTGAATATTTTTTAAAAAAAAAAAAAAAAAAAAAAAGGAAAGTTAGCCTGGTGTTAAGATGTGTACTAACCGTGAAAATGCTACAGGGTTCAATCACCGTATAGAATAGAATCTTTATTTTTAAAATTACAATAATAATTACAAAGAGCTTTGCCTAAACTGTGGCATATTTTTTTTATTGATTCGGCGAACATCAGAACCGCGCCCCCCCCCCCTGGGTNGAGTCAACTTAAGTCCCCCCCCCCTGGGTGCACTACTGCCCGCAAGCAATGTGTTAAAATCAATTGCATTTTTTAGAAATAATGTTTGCCCTGTTGGTAATTCTTTTTGGTCGATTTTTTTTTTTCAAATGGAAAATGTCATTAATAAAATAACTTTTGTAATGTTTTCATTTTTTATGATTTAACAAATGAAAGCGTTCACAATAGATATAAAAAAGCTTTTTAATCACAATTTGTCAAAATTCATCAAATTCTTTGTCTATTAATAATGTGTTCCTGATTTGTTTATATTACCTGGTTTGAGTGCTATGTGACCTTTTTTTTTTGATTCATTTTAGTCTATTTCTCCTAAGTTGGGGTTTTTGTTGTCGATGTATAATCATTTGATTAATGCTTCAATTAGAGGTTAAATGCCAACCATTTGCCTATAATGAAGGTTCTCTCCCCTTCTAATAGATTTTTATTTTGTATTAATGTACTTGTTTTGGAGGAGGTTTTCCAGGTAACCAAACATCTCAACTTATAAGAAATAGACTATAAATCAATTGGATGTTTCCAGTTTAAATAAAAATGTTGGGACATTTTTTTACTGTACCATTTGATTGATAGAGTACATAAACATTTTGTATTTTGTTATTCGGGTTTGCGTAGTTTAAGGCGGTCGTGCTTTGGAAGCGTTTACGCGCAACTACAAATTCACTACACGCTACTACGAGTGACTGGAAATGAATGTAGGTAAATTGAACCTCGTTCATTGTAGTCTTATACCAATTATAACGCTTACAGTGGACGAGCTTCCATTAACCTACATTCATTTGGATCATTCGTCCGTTTGGGAGCGATTACAATCTCACGTTACTACGAGCGACTACATACTACAAGCTTCGAATAGAGTTTGTCGCATAGAGTTGTTCGTAGTAGCGTGAATTTATAGTTGCTTCCAAAGGGCGACCGCCATTAACTGAAGGTGACTGAGTTATTTTGGTTGGTACTTATTATACTCATCAGTTTTATTTTTTTTAATGGATAAAATAATTTGAAAGTTTCCCTTCTGTTTGGCATATCTTTGATTTAATATAAAATATCCAAATAAAATTAATGAAAAAAAATCATGATATTAAAGAATTTATTTTGTATATATATTACCGTATTATATATTATTATTATAAATATAGAAAATTCAATGTTTTTGTGATACCTAAAGATTGCTGAATTGTTTTTTTTTTGTTTGTTTTATTTTCGGGAATGGTATTTTTTTAAAAAAAATATTTATTTCGTATATTATATTATACACTAGTAAAATTCTTGAGCTTGAAATTATCAGTGTACCACCTCGTTCGCACTTTTTGCCGTAGAAGGGGGAAAACACAACGGACAATTGTGTTCCCACTTGAAAAAAAAAAAAAACGTTCATAATTCATGGGTCTTCTTACAGAATTTCAAAGCGTACTAAAAGAAGGGACATACGTGCAATGGGAACATCTCCATTTAATTAAACATGCCACTGAATCAAAGGAAGTATTTTTGACGTGATCATTTCTTTTGACTTCTAGGACTAGGAGCTATGTCAAAAATGTATTAAAAAAGGGTAGTTTTTTTAAGACTATATTAGATTTAAAAGTGGATACCCTCTGATGCCCTCACTGTAAAGTGCCCAAAAT
Organism: Pachypsylla venusta; assembly: GCA_012654025.1. NCBI lineage: Eukaryota > Metazoa > Arthropoda > Insecta > Hemiptera > Aphalaridae > Pachypsylla > Pachypsylla venusta. The sequence continues at coordinate 8,772,253 of CM022879.1, read as the reverse complement.
TTGAAAACTACTAGAAAAAGTTTCCCTCTTCAGAATAAGGAAATACATGTTTTAAGGGGGGGGGTCTCCAAAATTTGGGACTGTTCTAGAGATATTAAAATCAGGTTCTTTTTTCGGGACACCCTGTATCCTATATTGATTTCAAAAGAAGACTCTTGAGTGGAAGGTAAACACTAGGTGAGGTTAATGCCAAAGGCATTTTCTACCACCGAATCCTCAATTTTTATATCGTAAAATATTCAAATTAATGAGGAAATAATCTGCTTCATCTTGGGATTGAACCCACGCTCTCCTGTATACCAAGTAAATGTTTAACCACTATGCTATCGAGGCTTTTATTGATGGTTTACAACTTTGATTTTTTTTTCTTTTGTATTTACAAATAGTATGTTCGATGTAATAATAATAATAATAAAGAATCCCTTGGGTTTTTAATAGGGATATTTATTTTTTTCTAGAAAAGTGTATTATTATTTTTTTAGTCTAAACTTTCATTTTATGTAGGTACCAGCAATGTTTCATTCGTAATTAATTTACTATTACTCATTATATTTCTAAAAAAAATTTGATTGTAATTTGGAAAATAATTATTTAAAATATTTAATTATACTTATATTACTTGTTCTTTTGTTGTAAAGAAATAAAAGGTTGTTTTTATTTATTTGAACCTTTTCTTGCAAATAAATTATTCCATGGTACGCAATCCATGAGGAAATATATCGATCTTTCTTTAAAATAATTTATTTATATCGATTTAATTGGTGGCATATGCCAGAATTTCACATTTTTTTTAAAAAAAAAAAATCGAAATTAAGAACAGCAGTTGGGAATCTACGATCAAATTAGATAATAGACACTTCTCTTATAAAACTAAAATAAAAAGTCCCTGGAGAAAACAAAATATTTTGTCAAAATCCCACGCACATTGCAAGGTTCGAACGTTCGAATCTCTTTTTGAGCCGCGACATTTATTTTCAAAACACCATCAAATGGAGAAGACATAACGCCACTGGTTGCACGTCCTTCATTGAAATGAACTGAGCTGGTTGTTTGTTACTTCTCAAACTCAAGTAGGCTGAATGTAAACTCTCAACTAGTGCCTTTACTTCACAAGCAGTGAGACGTCAGGATGAGAAGTCGAGTTAGCAAAATGTAAGGTAAATAAATATTTTTGGTAATAAGATAAGTAATTGTATTTTGATTTTAAAATAAAATATGACTATAAAAAAAATTAAAACTAGAAGTTCAGTAAACAATAGACCTCCTCGGTCTGATAAAATAGGTCATAAAGTGGGCCCAGGTGGTCCAAATGGGCACAAAAATATATTCTTTTCTCCATAATACAAGTTCAAACGGTGGTTTTACCCTCCATTCGCTGGAAACTTGCAAACCAGCTACCCACATTGACCTCACTCAGCCTGGGTTGGGCTGGAAAAATAGCCAGCATCACGAGGGCACGAACCCTCGCGGACACCCACATGGTACAACCAACCTCGCTGTACGTTGCTTAACTTCAGTGATCTAACGAGCACTGGTGTATTCAACGTGCCATAGACGCTAACAAAAAAAAGATAATGGTTATGGGACACACTTCGAAAAACAGTATCAAATGACATTCGTATAATATACAAATTTTAGTGTCGAACCGATGCAAGAGTAATGAGAAAATGTGTATGGGTTTTTACAGAAACTAAAGAGAGATATCCAATACTTATAACACGATGAGAAGCAAGGAACATTTTTGTTTTACTCAAATCTCAATGAATGAAAGTATACCAAATATGAAGCCGCACTCCAACCGTATTTGTTACCTCCTCTAAATCTTTACATACTAAGGTAATCACAAAACGATATTTATAGTTTCTATGATTCTATTTATGCCTGAGTTGCATGAAATATTTGACCATTTTGTTTACAATGAACACCCCAGGATGTATCTTTTTTCTAACCTAAGCCTTCGTGGGAGGTTGAAAGAGGGAACCTACCGGTTTTCGCCTCAATCCTACGGAGTGTATCTAGATTACAAATGAACAACAGATTGAAATAGAATATAACAAATTTTCTTAAATCTTACTTATTATATAATACAAAAAACAACCAAGTATGAGTGGGAATTGTATTTTAACTATAAAATGGAAAGACTTTAAAAAGAATGTAAGGAAGAAAAAATAAAAAAATAATGACAACCGATTTGTGTTCTGTGCTCCAGACCAGCTTTGTGGATCATTAAGTCATATCTTCCGTTTCTGATGCCCGGTTCTACGCACCAGGGTGACCCGGAATGTATGCCATGAAAACCTCTTAGGTAACCTCATATCAAAATGTTCCTAGCATTTTTCTGGAACTGAATCTAGAAATGGGGAGAACAGTTGACTTTTAAGAGGAACCCCACTACAACAACAATAAAAACATCTTTTTCGAAGGTAGCCAGACGTAAGGGATAGCGGCCTTACAGCTAGAGATTGTTGAATTGTACATTTCTGGTTTGAAAAAATGGGAGAAGTACGTTGCCGAAAAGTTCTGTTCTGGTACATTGGACAGACTTTCGTGAAGCGACTGACTCATTTTGGTAGTAAAAGTCAATCTTTCATTAAAAGACAACAGGAAAGCATTGCTTTATTCTTAGAATAAGGCAACAGTACTGAGTCACACCAGATCTCGCAAAATGAAAACAATATGCGCGTATCATGCAAAGAGAACAAATAATTGTATTTTAATGGAATAACACTATGTGTCGTAGCATCGCATTATCAAAGCATAGAATGATGTACGATGCGTGATGTATCTACTACGTTTTTAGCTTTAACCTTACCCTCTTTTATTTAAAACTATTAGTTTGACTCTGCTGGAGTACAGAACTGAATCGGTTGATCAAAGTTAAGTTGTTTCTTAATACGATCTAACCTAACCTAATGAATCCAGATCTACATCCCTCTGATTACTCCTTAGGTACTTGAAGATCAACTCAGATTAATCACTTTTCAAAATTATCAATTATCATCGTTTCCTATAGTAGCTAGAAGTATGAGACTGAAGCTCCAAATATGATTTTGTTTTCTCTTTTTCATCATATATCTTTGAGGATAATAACTAAACTAGTGGATGAAGATGATCAGGTGTTCACGTTAGTGTTGTAGTCATTTATAGAAAAAAATATCTTACATCAAATTTTAAAAAATAATTTTCATAAAACAAAACAATGGGCCCCCAATTTTTTCAAAATCGAAAAGCCCTTAACACCAGCCATAATAATAAAATTCATCATTTTTTTTGCTTGACTTTCAAGATGTCGGATAATAGTACATTTCCTTTACTATTAGGCAACTGTACGTGATTTCTTTTTGATAAGTAATTAGTTTTTGGAAAAACAAAATGTTCGCCATCTTTAAAAACAAGCAAAAAAAGACTGTGCATGTGGGCGTATTTATTGTTGGAAATGTGTTCGTCGACTTTTGCAACATTTTCTGGACAGCCCTGTATATACTGTTAGATCATATTAAAAATAACTTTTGTTTGGCTTTCGAAATCTGTGCTCACTAATAAACGACGCTCGTGAGCACAGAAAGCGAAGATCATCTGCTTTCAGTTTCAAAAAAAGATTTTCCAAACCTTTGTTTTAAATCTTTCATGAATTCTTTTTTTAACGTTTTCAAACAAATCCTGTATTGAGAAGACGCACGAAATTTGGCAATATCAAATGACGGTGCGTGAGGAAGATGAATGATGAAAGCGTTTGGAAGCACGTAGAATTCATAATTTTGAGCAACAAGTTCCATAATGTGGGAAACTTTATTCCAACCAAAACCAACAAATCTGGTATCGTAACGTGGCACATCCCGATGAGCAACAATGTAAGGTTCAAAATCGGACGCCCAAGTAATTTTGTATGGTACAGTGGCGTTCATCCATTGGGAATAATTGGTGGGCGCGTGACCTATAACAAAAATAAGATTTTTTCAACTTTTTTTTTTTTTTTGGAAAATTGGAATTTTACGCCCCATGGCGTAACCTATTCTTCTTTGTTAGCCCACACATCAAATTCAACATTCTCATTTCTAGTTTTTTCTTTGAGTCTAAATTTCTTGACATATCACACAGCACTTGAGATTTCTTTTTAGCCAGCGTCTATGGCGCGTTGAATAGATATCTGAAGTTAAGCAACGTAGAGCGAGGTTGTACCATGTGGGTTCGCGCCCTCGTGATGCTATTTTTCCGGCCCAACCCAGGCTGGGTGAGGTCAATGTGGGTAGTTGGTTTGCAAGTTTCCGGCGAATGGAGGGTAAAACTCCCGTCCCGAATGACCAAAAGATGTTAAGCCAAATTAAAAAAAAAGATTTCTTCAATTCTTCCAGATATATTCCACTGGTGTATTCAACGTNTACGTAATAATGAGCAGTGTTAAGATAAACAGTGGTCATGGTTACTTACCTTCTTTATACACCACGTGATAACCTATGTTTCGTCTGGTACGTAATAATGAGCAGTGTTAAGATAAACAGTGGTCATGGTTACTTACCTTCTTTATACACCACGTGATAACCTATGTTTCGTCTGGTACGTAATAATGAGCAGTGTTAAGATAAACAGTGGTCATGGTTACTTACCTTCTTTATACACCACGTGATAACCTATGTTTCGTCTGGTACGTAATAATGAGCAGTGTTAAGATAAACAGTGGTCATGGTTACTTACCTTCTTTATACACCACGTGATAACCTATGTTTCGTCTGGTACGTAATAATGAGCAGTGTTAAGATAAACAGTGGTCATGGTTACTTACCTTCTTTATACACCACGTGATAACCTATGTTTCGTCTGGTACGTAATAATGAGCAGTGTTAAGATAAACAGTGGTCATGGTTACTTACCTTCTTTATACACCACGTGATAACCTATGTTTCGTCTGGTACGTAATAATGAGCAGTGTTAAGATAAACAGTGGTCATGGTTACTTACCTTCTTTATACACCACGTGATAACCTATGTTTCGTCTGGTACGTAATAATGAGCAGTGTTAAGATAAACAGTGGTCATGGTTACTTACCTTCTTTATACACCACGTGATAACCTATGTTTCGTCTGGTCCGTAAAGCTTCACTATTACTTGCATAGCTAAGAAACTGCTGAGCTTCTGCATCCGACATATACAAGGTCAAACTAATTGGTCCTTCCCAATGTTTAAATAACATTTCCACCATCTGTAACCGATCCATTGAAAGTTGAGCTACCAAAGTAACATCATTTCCATCCGAACTTGACTCATACTCGTATTCTAAATAGTACAGATGTGTTCGTAGACTAGATAGTTTTGATTTGCGCAGTTCATAACAGGGATCTTCTTCACTGAGTTTGCTTAGTTCAAGCTGTTGTCGCGTTGTCTGTGTAAAGTTGCAACCGAATAATTCTCTACGCAACAAGTTCCCGTCATATTCAAGGAATGTCAAGTAAAGGTTTCGGAAATATTCCATATGCTTGTTGATGACTTTTAATTTTTTCGGTGAGTTCCAGTGAATGATCTGAAAAAAATAATAAGAGTATAAAAGGTCGTGAAACTATGATTTAGTTAAGTCATCGAAAAAAAAAAATCATAGGAACTTCAGAATTATTTATTTTAATGTACTAGGCACCCCAAAAAAGAAGACGGGTTGTAATTTGGAAAAACGGTGACAATTAATTTTACTTATCCCTTCCTATAGAAGATAAACTATTGTAATCGTGCAGAAAATTTTCTAAAGAGGGAATCTTTTTTGAGTGGATTTCAAATTTAGTGCGATTTGAGGCGAGACCCCAGGGGATTCAACTTTGACATTTTATATGGAAATATCCCTTTTGAAAAGCATTTCTGAAAAGCAGAAGAAAATAAAAGCAGGTACATACTTTGAAATTAATTTGAAATCTCAACTCAAAACAGGGACTGGTTTATATAAGCTTTTATATTCCTTTACATTGCCGTAGCTATTCGGTTTTCCCGAAATTTAGAAAAACAAGTAAAGGTTTCTTCATAGAAGTTAAAAAACACCTGTTTTTCGAAATTTGAAACCTACAAATATGAGCTACACTAAGGGTCGGAACAATGAACTTTCTTTTATATATAAAAAGAAATATAAACATAATTCGAAAAACATTTAGATTAGAGTTTTTCACCCAAACTTGAGACTTTAATATCAAACAGGCGCTAAGTTATGGGGGCAAAAGTGCTAAAAAAAACTTGAACTTGAAATATCCCTCGACTTGTTTTGAGAAAAGATATCAAATAAATCTTAGGGCCATATTCTAAAACTCCACTTGAGTGTGAGTTGGAGTGGTCACTACCACTTGAGTGTCCGATTTGTATTTTAAAAAATGTTCTGACCAAAAAAAATACATGTTATTTTATTATAAAATAAAAACACAAATTTTACAAGCGCGAGTGGGCACTTCGCTAATTTGTAGTCGGAGTGACAACTCACACTTGAGTGGAGTTTTAGGGCCATATTCTAAAAAGTTGCCACTCCGACTACAAATTAGCGAATTAGCCACTCACACTTGTAAAATTTCTGTTTTTATTTTATAATAAAATTGCATTTTTTGGTCAGAACCAATCCAACTCGCACTCAAGTTGAGTTTTAGAATATGGCCCTAAGAATATGACCCTTAATGTTTTTTTCTTTCTTTTAGAAAAAGTATTACTGAAGGGGGGTTATAGAATATTTCAACCTCTGGGAGTAATAAATAGATTCTAGTTTAGAATAAAGAAATACGTTTTTCAGCGTAATAGATTCTAGTTTAGAATAAAGAAACACGTGTTTCAACGTAATAGATTCTAGTTTAGAATAAAGAAACACGTGTTTCAGCGTTTTTCGAAATTCGAAACCGTTCTTTTTTTATACACCCATATACAATACAGACGCGTGACTACAATCTACGGACGCACGAGGATAATTTCCTGATAGAAATTAAATTTAAACTTACCCTAGTAGTTAAAGTAGAAGTTCTATTTTAATATTCACATACCTTCAGATCCGTGACTTCTGTGTAACAGAGTTCACTTCTGGTATTGTCACTGAGTTGTACGTATACTAGATAAGTAGAAGTTCTATTTTAATATTCACATACCTTCAGATCCGTGACTTCTGTGTAGCACAGTTCACTTCTGGTATTGTCACTGAGTTGTACATTCCATTGACATGGTAAGGTGTACACTAGATAGGGATGCTCCTTGATAATCGCATTGAATATATCCTGATCAGCAAGACTTGTCCAAAATCGAGATATCAGAAATTTTTCAGCAATAATTCGCCAGAACATACCCCATGAAATATCTCGCAATTTACTCAGATCTAACAGGATAACGCCAGTATTAAATCTGAAATATTTTAAGATAAATATAATATGAAATTTGAATTTTCAGATGGTTAGAATTTTTCAATCACCGATATCTTGGTCTTTTAGTGAGGGCATCAATTTGTTTGGATTTTTTTGTACGAAACAGGTTTTTAAATGGAAAAGTGTGTTTCAGGTATACCGTTTTGTAAAAAAAATATATATATATATTTCTCCATGTNAAAAACAGTATTACAAGGTATGGTGGGTCATTTGCACTAAAAAATTTATTGGCTATATCGATATTGTTTATTAAAAAATGCCATAGCTATTTTTTAATAGTTTCAAAAACCCTTTCATATAGAAAATTGACTTTTTGAAAATGAAAAATTCAAATTTCGCGGCAACATTTTTTTCAAAATCTATGCTGATGACTTCATCTGTCTTGGTATTTTTTACTTTCTCTTCTTATAGAAGATAAAGTATTGTATTCGTGCAGAAAATTTTGACTTTTTTTGTCTACATAGTTATTTGGTACTATTAATTACCATATGAATTTTCAAAAAGAATTCTGAAACAGATACATCTATAGAATTCAGTTCTGAGGAAGATTCACTTATGTGAACTGCACATATGACTTTTTTTTATTGGAGTATTCAATTTAAACTTGCGCTGCTTATGTCACACAGCTCTGAAATATGGGCACTGTTGTATTCAGATTCTTAGCATACTTGTACAAAATTTAATATATTTTGTAAGTTTGTATAGTCTGCTTTAATAAACCCTTTTTTATGCATATTTATTTAAAAAGGAAATGTTAAATTAAAGTAACATATAAAAAATACAAGCACTTGAATATTTATGAACAGCAAATAAAAATAATAATTTAACAAACATAAAATGTTTAATACTGAACTCTGAACCCTATATTTCCATTGTAAACAATATTACGATTTTTAATGTTGCTCTTTGTGACGTCATATCACCAGCCAATCAGAATCGTTTATTTTCAAAAGATACTTTAGAGCTTTTAAACTGTGCTGCATTGGTTTTTTGAATATTCTGAGCACAGCTAAGAATTTCTCGTGAAATTTTACACTAGATATGCCCATTTTCTTTTCTTTTTTATATTAAATATTAAATAACTAGCAGGATACGCCCGCTTCGCTTGGCGCCTTAGAGGCATGGCCGTTTGTAGTTTCAACCCCAAAAGTAGCCTATGTCCTTTCCTAAAGTTTAGTCTATCCCCATACCAAATTTCATCAAAATCGGTTCAGTAATTTAAGCGTGAAAGCGTAACATACAGACAGACAGAGAGACAGACAGAGTTACTTTCGCATTTATAATATTAGTATGGATATATAGTATGTATATATTATTTATTTTAACAAAAAAGGAGGAAATTAAAAAAAAAAAAAAGAGGGAAAATAAAAACATAAATGCGCCACAGCCCAACCTTGGGCTAAAGCATTTTATTAACTTTCTTTCTACCCATCTTAGTACGGGTCTAAACACTTCTCTTTTCCTAAATTATTATTTTCCGTATATTGTTTATTTCTTGTACTATATCTATTTTGAATGTAAATAAATAAAAGTATTTTGTTTAAAAAAAAAAAAAAAATTATGCAACCAAATCACTATGCTATAAGCTACTTGTGCCTCTTAATACGAACATTTATACCATTATCATAGAAACAAGTCCATATAGTGTTGATTTACATAAACACAACCAACCAAACAATCTCGACCAAGATTCTAACACAGTAACTCCTAGGTTTCTCTATAACCGTAACAGGACACTATGTATTAATTAAACATAACACCGTCTGATACATACCCTCTTCCCAAGGCAGGCCAGGGTTTATGATTCTTCCACAATTTTCCCAGATACCAATCACTTTGATTTTCCACCAACCCAATCGCTTGCTTGTTGGTCAAACGATTAAACAACTTCCATAATTGCGCAATGTCGGTAGCAAAGATGACATCTGTATCCAACACAATTGTCTTACTCAAAGTTTCAGGAAGGACTTTAGGAAGAGTCAACTTAAGTAGTCCGTATACACCGGAGTAGTGTTTGTTGGGAATCCACGAAACATCGTCAGTGACAGAATCCGCAAGATAGAAACTAACTTCCACTGAAATGTAAAAATATAAATCAAATTATAATCAGAGGCGGATACAAGTTTTCAGTTGAGAGAGGAAGGCGATCAAGTATTCAAATCTGAATATCGCTATCGATGTCAGTAAGTAAAATGAATTACTGTGCAAATATATAATTGTACGTTTTCCTACACGTATCTTGCATCTAACGATGATTGTCTGGCGCAATAGACCTCTCTCGTGTAAAGGAATAAATGTTTTTCTTCTGTGCGTCACACGCTCAGCGTTACACGCAAGAAACACTTGTAGGAAATCGCACATTGAACTGCTCGATGTTATTACATACCGGATAGTATGATAGTTTAGGACGAGACCCAAAATTTGTGAAAGTTAGAAAAGGCCATATCTCTAAAGCGGCCCAGTAAAGAGTACTAGTTACATAGTGAATACTCAAGTCAGTGCTTACCTTGGGGAACATTCCACGTCTGAAACAAGTTGTTGAGAATATTGAGAGCAATGTTATCAGTAATGATGTGTAGATGTAGAGGGTTCTTTCTATAGAAGAGGATTGACTTGACTAAAGTGACTAGTGACCGGGTTGAATTGTATCCTGCACATACGATCGATATCTGGATAACTTCGCATGCAGGTACATCAAATTCCTGAAACCAATTAGAATGGTCATCACTCCGAAATTGCAACTAGGAGACCTAGATTCTATTCCTGACGAGGTAGGCATTTAACGATTTACAAAATATTCAAATACTTCTATTTTATGTTTGTACTGTTTGGAGGACAATTGAGTAGCCAAAGAAAAGGCGACAATAAGTGGCAGTGTTAGTTATAGGGTTAAGATATTACATGAGATATTTTGAGTATAGGGGATGAAAATTCCTGTAAAGCTGATGAACACTAGAAAATTGTGACAACCATGAGATTGTCACACAAAAAAATATATCATACCATACTTTACTCGGTAATATCATCGCCTAGGTACGGAATAAGGAAACAATTTAAAACGACGACGTTTTGAGCTCTACAAGTACACATCCCAAAGATAAATTATACTTTAGTTGATACTAAAGAGTATAAACAGGGGCGGATATAGGTCTCGAATTAAGGGGTGGGGCGATCGAGGCTCCAAATTATAATCGACATGGAAGTCGGTAGTATTTATAAACACTAAATTTGAGGAAAGTGTTTCGACGTTCAATTTCTTATGGTCTGTTTAGGGGGAGGGAACGATCGCTCCCTCCCGGATCCGCTTCTGAGTATAAATAACACAGGAGATGTCAAAACAAAATCTCTTACTCTCATATGTAAAACAGAGCCCCAAGGGCAGAAAAAAACTTACTTTTCTGCTAGTGCAAAGAATAGAAGCAGGTGTTGGTACAAGACTTGGAGTGTTAATCTGTTTTCTTAAAGCTACCAATTGCTCTTCCATTTCTTTCATTTTACTGAGCAGTTGAGTTTCTCTCGTGCTAAGTTGCATCGTTCTATCTAAGGTTGCAACTGGAATTTAAAAACCAATTTGTTATATATTATATATTGGGATGTACAAATTCATATAAAAAAAGATATATGGAAGAACAAACTCGAGAATTTTTTGCATGGTATATTCTCTATTGCAGGGATATTGACTCGAATATGAAATCGACATCAAGTTAAAATTACTTATTTGACTTTGCAATTATGACAAAAGAGTTAGAACATTTTTTTTATTTCTCGGCCAGAAATTTCAAAATATATTGTGTAATTTTTATATTGTGTAATTTTTATTGACTTGGAACTTTCAAGTTTATTTTAATTTTTTCAATTAGGCGCATTAACTGTTGTGTTAAAACAGGTCGTTCGCGCCGGTAAATTCTGATACAAAAATATTAACCACACAGAAAGACTATGTCCCTAGACGCCTGGACAAGCAGGCGGGTTTTCTAGTCAAATATAAAAAACTGAATTTCAGTGAAAGCTAAAGAGAAAATTTACCTTGTTTCTGCACAAATAGAGTATACAATATGACTGAAGCAATAAATGCCCCCAGTACAAAACTACTCAGCCAATGTCTCGCCATTGAACCTGCCACCCCATATCGTATACGCCTGAGACTGATTACTCCCGTTGTTCTAGCGTGACATTGCTGTAATCAAAGAAAATCAAAATTATATATATTTTATTAATGGAATGGTTTTAGGGAGGAACTAGTAGTTAGGATAGGTGGTGAAAGAAAAATTCACTCATGCCAAGTTCTCGTCAGAATTAAGCAAATTTGGGCGTCTTTGAGGGGTCGGATGGAGCCCGGGAAAACCACGTACCGTTGACTTTATCGGGGTGCACTCAGATTCGAGTGGACAACAGAGACAAATATCCTCTCTTAAAAAATCTCTCGTCGGCCACAACTGTCTATCTCTTTCTGAATTGATAAAATTAAATGTTTTTATTTGATTTATCCGGTACAAAGTTATTGTACCATAGCACAAAGTTCACAAAAAGTACACCTACACAAAACACAATAGGAAGGAAATCAACAGAACTAACTTCGTCTGGATCTAGTAACAAAATACAAGCTAGTGAGTAAAACGAATTCTCAGTATCAAGTTATGAATAATATAACTATAACAAGAATTAGGTGTAGGCAGTAAGACTGGTTTTAACGCCCACACGAATTTTGGACCCAGCTATACTATACTACCGTAATAATTATGCTTATAAAAAAGTAGAAAAAGGACACTATATAAATATTAAAGCATGACCTCAATTTGATTAATCAAATATGTGGAACAATGCAATTAAATTACTTATATAAACAGTATTTAAAGTTATTGAATAAAATCAATATTTTTTAAAAGTTTAGCTTCCGAGTTGTAGGTATATAGTTACTTACAAAAATTTGGGGAAAATGTTATCCATCTCCTGGGATAATTTCAAAACATTTAACTGAAATTTAACTTGTTAAAATAAACGTGAATTATGACCAATAATAATTTTATTCTAATAATTATCTTATTAATTGAATCTTTCTTATCAATATTCTAATTTAAATCCTATTATCGAGCTCCTGGATAAAAAAATTTTGTAAACAAATTTTGTGTGGGTTGATAGGTAGTTCTAAAGTTCACCACTAGAGCAGACATACATAAAAGAAGACAATCCCCACAGTAATAAATTTGTAATCCTCAATGCAAATATGAGTACCGAGTATGCAAAAGGCAGACCATACACGCACCGATAAGTCTGTGCAGACTTATCTGCGCAGACAAGTCTGTCGTGTATGGCAGGATCTGCACAGATTTTGTCTCCGATTTTCAGATAAAATCTGCGCAGATCTTGCCATACACGACAAACTTGTCTGCGCAAATAAGTCTGTATGGCCGGCCTAAAACGAAGTAAACGCTTTTACGATAGCAACAGCTATAGCATCTACTATAGTAAGAAGCATTTCCTATTGTAAAAGCATTTGCTTCGTTATTTTGCATACTATAGATTATAGGTCTTACTACTTTGTGAAGTATTTTCTATAGTATCTACTATAGCATATGTTTCATTTTTATCTTTTTCCCTCCAAGCAAAACAAAACTAGCTGAGTAAATAATATATAGGGTTGCCTATCAGTGATACAATCATGGGTATGACTCCGGGAAGATTTTTCTAATTTAAAAATAAATGTAGATTCGTTAAGAGGTTAGTGATATGTAATTTCAACGCTTTTTTTTTGGCTTAACGTCTCGTTTAACATTGTTGGTCATTCGAGACGGGTTTTTTATCCTTCATTTGCTGGAAACATTAAACCATCTGCCCACACTGACCTCATCCAGGTTGGGCCAGGAATGGACCGAATCATAAGATTTCCAGGGTGGTCACCCATTACCTAAATACTAACCTCGCTGGATCCTCAACTTAAGTGATCTCACGGGAACTGTTAAATTCAACGTGTTGTTGACGATGACTTTTCAACACTTTTTTGCAAAGTGAAAATCAAGTATACTGCAGCCATGCGCCCACCTGTATAATTTTTTAGTAATATTTCATTTCAAACGGTCCAGCTATTAGGCTAAGTTCACATGACCGCGCGGTATCATATGAACAAATCGATACAAGTTTGTAGAACTAGTACCGCGCGGTCATGTAAACATTACTATTTAGATAGATCTTGTGCCGCGCGGTCATGTGAACATAACCTTAAGCATTCACACCTCTTGACTACTTCAGTTTTATTTCATTGAGCAAAAAGCGGTATTTTTTGGAACAGTCATACAATTTCTGGGCATACAGGGTGTAACAAAAGTCATGCATTAAAGTTATTCTATGATTTTTTTTTTCTTTCGAAAAGTGCTTCTTCTTTTTTCTAGGAGCTTTCAAAGTTTTAAAATAAAAATCGTTTTTTGGCAATAACTTCTGAACAACTTATGTTATAGTGATGATTTTTTTGGTACTTACATCTCAGGGGAGTCTCCATGGGGTTCACCAACAAGGAAAAACATCAAAACTTTTTGTAAATCAAAGATGGGCGAATATGAAGTACAGTTTTAAACAAAGCATGTTTTTATGTACAAAAAGATCTGAATATTTTTTTGAGAAATGAACTTTGTCACTTCAGCTAAATTAGCCACGACAACAAAATTGTAGAGGTTGTTTCATTATTATTCCTTTTGGCACTTACTTATTAATATTAATATCAGTGAAAATCCGAATTGCCTCACAAACAATAGGGCCATGCCATGACAAAAGTCGGCACTGCAGCGATATCCGTGGTGCAGTCAGTGGTCAAGAGCATTGACTGGTGACCCAAAGGTTGCGGGTTTGAATCCCGGCCGGGACAAAATTTCCGACCGAGTTCCCTGAAAGGCTTAGATGTATAGGGTAGTGCGCAGAAGTTATGCGAAAGCGGTACCTGGGCACATATTTTTTTTTATATTTTTTATTATTTTTTTTTTTTAAAAAAAGGGGACTTGTTAATAAAGTAAGTGCCAAAAGGAATAATAATAATTAAACAATCTGTACAATTTCGTTGCCGCGATATGGATAAAGTTAGAAGTAGAAAAGTTCATTTTTTTAAAAATATTCAGTACTTTTTTGTACATAAAAACATGCTTTCTTTTAAAACTGTACATCATATTCTTTAATATATAAAAAGTTACTATGCTTTTCATTGTAGGTAAACCCCATGGAGACTCCCCTGGAAGTATCAGGGAAATGACGGTCAAATTAAAGTAATCATTAAATAATGTAAGTACCAAAAAATCATCACTATAACATAAGTAGGTCAGAAGTTATTGCGAAATAAAACGACTTTTATTTTAAAATTTTGAAGGCTCTTAGAAAAAAGAGGAAGCACTTTTCCAAAAAAAATCATAAAATAAACGCACCCTAATTTAGTCTCGGGAATATGCCGTATCAATTTAATGCATCAATATTGTTACACCCTGTGTAGATATCAGTGATAAAAACTAGTTTCCAAGGACATGTGCGGATATAGCCCTACTGTTTTTTTTGGGGGGGGGGGCACAATCGCAAAATGTACCTAATAGAATATTAGCAGGGGGTTCGAGTCTTGGGCAGTACTTTATACTGCAATGTTTATCGAGGTACGATACCCAATTTGCTAAAAGCTGTAGAGTTTTCCACNCTTTCATGGCTTATGACATGCATTCTAGGGAATATCAAAGCACCTAGTTGAACGTTGACCTTGAGATCTTTTGATTGCAGTTTCTCTCTCCCTCTCTCATTCTATCTACTCTCTCAATAACGGGTCTGACAACGGGAAGATGTGTTGAGACAATCCAACACTTTTACCATTTTTTAACCAATTTTAACTAAATTAGAGAGTTTTTACGACCATGCCTCTATTGCGTATGTACAATTGTCCAATATGAACCCATATTGAACGTTTTTTTTTGTTGAAAAATTGCTTCAACACATCTGCCCGGTGTAGGACCAAAAAAAAAAAAAAAAAAATGTCATGACGCATGACAAAATTTTTGACAATTTTTAATTAACGTATTTCTATTTAGTCTCAGGATTGGTAATTATTTAGGGGCCCGTGCCCTCAATCGATGAAGTAAAAGACGGCGGATCACCATTCATTTGATTTTTTGAAATTTTTTACGTCATTAGGTATAATAAAATTTGAGAAACACCGTCCGCTTAAAAAACCGGGGGAGGCAGTGCCCCCGGGCCCCTCTCTATATCCGCGCATGCCCAAGGAGAAGATAGTATTCAGCTCTTACTTAAATTTAGCAGTGTGAGGAAACACATATTTAACCTGATTGACTAACCTTGAGCACTACGAAATGAACAGACAGAAGCAAATGGGGACGAATAACCCCGGTTGTCGTTAGTGTGAGCTTTTAGTGAAAGCCACTAAAAGCTCACGCTACTACGAGCGAAGGTTTTCCTTTGGGTGTTCAATTAAGCATACTAAACGATTTTAATAAGGATAATTAAGAGAAGCATTTTCGAGCATGTGCTAAGAGAAAAGTCTTATTCTGACCACCTGATTCTCTGTAATTTGATTTAAAAAAAAAAAAAAAAAAAANAAAAAAAAAAAAAAAAAAAAAAAAAAAAAAAAAATCGTTCTACTCTGTTCCCCAAAAATAATCTTTTCAAACAAATGCGATTTTTTTTGTTCTGGCTGATGGTAGAAAATACGCAAACCGTTGGTGATGTCAAACACAAGATTAGTTTGAATTTAAAATATATTAAGTATAGGTCAAAAGAGATACTATGCAAATAAAAAGACATAAAATTACGACGTGAAAACTCTGCCAAATTAACAGAGGCGGAAATCTATATCTTGGGGGGGGGGGCAGCACTTTGGAGGGGATACTTCCGGGGAGTATGGAATACCCCTCAGACACAGGGGGGTCGGGGGGCCTCCCCCGGAATAATTAGGAGTCAAATAGTGAAAATCTGTGCTCTCTAAAACTGCAATGTTGTTTCATACAAAAGTGACTAAAACTATAACATTTTTTAATAACATCATGCAATTTGCCAATGGAAATTATAAAAAAATTCAAATTAACGTGAGATGAGCTTTACGTACATTGCGAAATGGCCAACGTGCCTAGCCGGCGCATGACCGGATGTGGCATGTAGTTAGTGGCTGGCAATACATCGCTCGTAGCGGCATTTTTACTGTCCCTAGAAAGTTTGTATAAAATAAACCTTGTTCTTGGGCCAGCTGATGCAAACAAGATAAGACAATTGACGAGGGGAGTGCGGGGCGTTGTTATGACGTTATATATCTGGAATGTTTTATTAAAATTTATAAAATCATTATGTCTGATTGTATTTATAAAATAAAAATCAGAAAATATTTATGCCATAATTTATTTAGTGGAAGATTACTGTATAAATATTCACACTCCATCTTGCCAGGGGGGGCGGTCGTCCCCTCCTTTAAATCCGCCCCTGCAAATTAAGCAAATGGGTTTATATTATTTTATTTTTAAAAATCTGCATACATAGATAAATATTATTATTCTGTTTTAAGTACGGAACCTTTAATAATATGTGACTGAGTGTAATGAAATATTATATCTTGAAACGTAAAATATCAAACTTTTTTTGGGAGGAGGAGGTATTTTTTTCGTGGTCAATTCCAATGCTCCATTGACAGAGGTTTCCTACTACCTACTGGAAGTATTTCTGTCCAGAAATGTCTGCAGACCAATAAGGTAGGGAAACAAACGGCAACAAATCACACACTGTTAAGATATAAACATAAATACTTTACGCGTAATTTGTTGTAATTAGAGCAAACCTACCATATTACAACTCGTCATAAAAGTAATACATCAAAATAATACAATTTGTAAGAAAACTTAAGCAAGAGGCTCATATTATAGTAGCAAAAGGAAAGTGGCTTAGTTATGATGCATTATACGAGTTGTATCCATTATTTTACCGTAAGAAACGTTTTTGCAATGATAGAAATAATACATTTCTAATTAAGAAAAATCAGCCATTACTGTGACCTCAAACCGCCGGTTATCCTTTAGGCGACCTCAATAAGTTAAAAATATTCAACTTCAAAAAACATGAAAGGCCATTTTTCTTCTTCTCCAAAACACGATTTCTCTTATATGTCTCATCAATTCTTTTTAACAAAACTATTCAGGTGTATAGAAGAATTCTTTTATCAGCTCCACATGAAAATATCCATGGTTGTGTAGGATGGAAAATAACATCAAAAACGCCATAATCATTTTGAACTTGATGATTACGAAGTAGTTTCAAAGGTACAACTAGCGGATTTCGAAGCAAATCACTGAAAAATATTGAATAGAAAAATGGTCGGGTTAATAAAGATCAGGCTAAAGATGTAGGAGAATGAGGACAAATCTGACCGATTTCCTTAAATGCCTAAGATCGGATCAGGCAAGACTTTTCTTTTAATTTGGCTTAACGTCTCTTTAACATCTATTGGTCATTTAAGACGGGGGTTTTACCCTCCATTCGTTGGAAACTTGCAAACCAGTTACCCACATTGACCTCACCCAGCCTGGGTTGGGCCGGAAAAAAAACAGTATGATGAAGGCGCGAAACCACGTGGACAACCAAATGGTACAACCTCGCTGGACGTTGCTTAACTTCAGCGATCGAACGGGAACTGGTGTATTCAACGTTCCATAGACGCTGGCTATATCCAAGACTAAATGACACTTAACGAAGCCGATTTCCGTCAAACTGTTTAAAAATTCATTTTACCATGATTTGTATTTTCTGTTTTATACTAATCTTTTCTTTAAAAATATCTTTTCACTATATTTTTTTTACGTACCTTCATGGTACGTAGAGTAATAAAACTCAAATTTTCAGGGAGAGTAACTTTTTTTAGCCAATAAAATAATAGACCCGTGTGCCAAAGAGTTTTTTTTCTTCATAAAATTTAACATTATTTCTCACCTGTAAATCATGCCATGCGAAATAATGGTACTCAAATCATCGGAACATGTCGCAAACAGAGGATATCTCTTATGATAAGCAACGCCTCGAACTGCACTACCATGCAACTTGAGAACTTTGTACGGATTCACAGAGAGGTCCAAATCGAACCAGAGAACTTTACGATCGTATGTACCAACTAGAAGATTATCTCCTCCTGGATGTACTGACATGGAGGAGATCCATTTACTATGGGTAAACAATTTCTTGACGATTTCTTGTTTGACAAGGTCATAAATTCTAATATTCATTTGAGTCTGTTAAGGAGAAAAGAGAATTAAGCATTAAGATCAGAACTAAACTAAGTCAGTGGTAAGATTTCAAACTGTCCAACTTACCATGGAAAGTACTCTGTAAATCTACCGAGCAGTAGATTGAAGTAGCGGTGTTCCTTACAACAATCTCTGGCCTTCAAGATGGTTGGTTCCTCGCACCGTACCCTCAGACACGGCCAAAGACCATCAACACCGTTCCGACGACAACTCACTATGTTTTTCTTGCATTGGAGCTGTTCATCTCAGCCGTGCTGCTCCAGATATTTCTTCAAACAGCTGGTATATAAATCCTTGCTGAACCATCAAACCAAACTAATCTAGAGTCGTCAGCAATATGGACAGATCCTATTGGAGTGCCGTCATCCTTGGCCTGGAGACACGGTGAGAGTCGTTGAGAACGTTAACAACAATAACATTTTCTAGGATGGAAAAACTGGTGAAATGTTGATACTAGTAGTTCTATGAACTGTAGACCTCACTCGAAATATGAACTGCCATGAGGCACCTAGTGGACCATTAGAGCACAAAGGCTAATTTCATGAAGGTAATTACTGTCCATATTAAGTTTCATCGAAATTGGACAAGTCGGTCGACAGTTTAAAGAAAAATCGTGGAGCTAATTTTGTTCGATTAATAAGGTTAAGGAAAAGCTGTTGACGGTGTCGGCTGGAACTGTGATGGCATGTGTTTCAGGTCAATCCGACTTAAAGAACCCTTCTCCCCCAATTGAAATTCAAACCCGAAACTTCTTAATGTATATTTTCCATCTTTTGTCTTTAAGGATATAACTTACCGCTACGAAGAAGAACGGTCTCACTGGATGAAACAGAACGCACTGAATGAGACCTTTAGCTTTCCCAAATGGTATTTGGGATTTTCTAGTCGATAATTGATGAATTAATACAGATCGATTCAAACCTTCTGGCATGACAGTTGCAAAGTAGTCACCTCTGCCGTGCCAGGTAACCTAAGAGAATACAAAAACAAATCATACTGAGTACAGTTACATAAATATTACATACCAACATTACTTCCAAGATGGCATGGCAACCTGAAAAAACTATTAGGATTTTCTCCAATCCGCGCCCTCATATTCGATATTATCATAATTCATGACACTGAGAACACAAGGCATGCACAGAAAATGCTGACGTCATAAGTACCAACATAGTATGTGTTACACAAAGTAATCTTAGGAGCAAAATAAAAGTGAGAATTTTGAAACACGTGCTTACATGAGAGCGACTCGTGTGATGTTATGCAGAGGTAGGCTGAGTAACATACCTTGTCCCTTTTTAGTATTACAAAATCGATATATTTTGTTTTTTCATAGTGTATGTGTGATATGTACTATAAGCTAATAGAATTCTGCATCATAAGTTCTGTGCGTACCTTACTTGAGCATTTCGGAATAAGCAAAAAATAAAATCTTAATATATAAATCAGAAATTTGTATGTATGTATGAGGGGTTGGTTGTCTGTTACAATCCACAGCCCAAACGGTAGCAGATAACGAAAAATTAATGGGAATGGACCCCCCCCCCAAAATCATGATCTACGACCCCAGGAAAATTATCAGAACTAAAATATGTCAAGCCGTTTTCGAGTTACGG